>JAGFPH010008062.1:0-31500 GCA_018207615.1 Philaenus spumarius | reverse complement strand
ATCCTTTCTTTTTATAGAAAAGTCGACTCAAATGAAGTTGTAGAAAAATGTATTTCCATCAAAAGTATACTTTTATTAATTTAGGTTCAACACATCAAAAGTTACGAAAATTTGAAATTTTCGGCTAAATTTTTTGATTTTCGGTACTAAACCGTACTTTGTTTTTGTTCGTTATTAATAGCTTCCTATAAGAGCTAGTATATTGCTTATTTACACCTAAGCGTTTATATATATTATATGGTAAATGTACATTATCAAGTTTATATTGTTTTATAATGAGAGAATATAGCCTACTATGTTGAATTTTGCTGTTTATTTATTTTTTTAGATTTCTTAAAATTATCAACATTTAACTGACTAGTGAGTTTTTATCTTATTATTAATTAAATTCTGTACATATTGAATTAAACAATTTTGTAAATAGTGTAATATAAGAATGAGTGCAAGTGATTTTCGTGAGTGAAAGTGGTGTGAAAACTGGCTTATTAATTACAAAAATGCTTATGTTTGTCACGAGAGAAAAGGGTACACTGGGTAGGTGCACTTGTGGTTCCCAGTTGCTTTCCTTTCGTAAAAAGGTGGTCATCGACCATCAGTAAAGGGAGATAAATTATCTCCGATTTATGATGGGAAGAGGTTGTGTGCGGAATGTCCTTTCTCCTCTTTTATTTCATTCTGTTTATTCACAACTTGTGCCAATGAAGTTGTGTTATAGATTTGCTTAAACTTTTAAGTTAATTTCAATTAAATATTAAAGTTTTAATTCACGTTAAATATTTAAAATTGAATTAAACATCTAAGCTGGTTTTTATTTTAAATATATACGAATCCAGGAACACGTTGTCAAGAGTTACAGAGAAAGGGTACCTGGCAGTTCTGGCATAATGTGTAACAGCAGTTAAATACTACCTTCTTTCATCTACATCTAGCACTGCTGCGACCTGTAGTACATTGGCAAAATATTAAATCAAAAATTTATTTTGGTGCTACGGGATCTTTTGTTAGCACCGGAACTAGGTCATTCTGCTTGCGCTCTTGACCCTTCAGCTAAAAAGCAACTATGTACCTATGAATAACGAACACAACCAAAGTACAGTTTAGTACTGAAAATCACGTAATTTAGTTGAAAATTTCAAACTGTCGTAACTTTTGACCTAGTGAAGATAAATTAGTAAAAGTAGGCCTATATATACTTTTGAAGGAAATTAAATTTTCAAAATAAATTTACAACTTCCTTTGATTCGACTTTTCTCTAAAAAGAAAGAATAAGGAGTTAAAAAGTCAAAATCGATTAAAATGAGGTGATAATCAATTTTCCGAAAAATTCGAATATCTCAAAAACTTTTTTCGAGATATAAGCGAAAACCTGAAAAAGGGGACCTTTCCACCCCTCTCCCCTCATGAAGCAGCAGGGGTAGGGGAGGGGACTTTTAGTTTCTTTACCTCCTAAGTACGATGTAGTGCCATCTCGTCCAAGTGCTATCTAGTCCAACATCCAATTTCCTAGAAAATAGTGCCATTTCGTCCAGCTCAGTTTTACAGTTGAATAAACACATTAATTAGTGCCATCTCGTCCACGTGAAAACTTGACAAGGGTTGAGGAACGCAAAGCAGGTAGCCTGTGGTTGTTCGCCCTCGCCTTGCACCCTCACCCCTCTTACTGCCAATTTAAACCTCATTTGTATGCTTGATCTGGAGGTGTAAACATCTGTAGGAATATGGCGTTTTCGTCCACCATAAGAGGCCAACCTAGTCTTTTATATAATGGTTTCCGGTATACGAAGAAAAATGAAAAGAAGTGCGGAGAAATTGTGTGTAAATCACATTATATAATTAAAATAAAACAAAAAACCTAAAATGTTCGAACCTATAGTATGTTTGCTTTTTACTTAATCTGGCCTGGCCGATAACAGTATGTTTGTACTTTAAAAACGTATGTACAACTTTGTAGTTGAGTTGGCTAACCGAGAAAAACATGTCGGCTCTTTACAATGTAAATTCACATAAGGAACATTTGATTTGAAAGTTTTTAATATTGTACGTGTTGAAGATGGTTAAATATTGCTTTCCCGTCATCTGTGGAGTGTATAAAATATTATAAAGAAACAAGTTAAGGTTTGTGTATTTATAGTAGTTTCGATTGACACGCTAAAGTAAACAAATACCTTGCGCACTTGGACGAGATAGCACCTGGACGAGATGGCACGACACCCCTAAGTACACCCAATAAATTTCCAAAGTCAAATGCTTCCCCCTCTCCATGTCCTCTACACCCCCATTTTGGTCATGCATTGACTGGACATCAGCCATTTTAAAATATATAAACATGTCATTTGGCATAGTAGGTAAATCGATCTCCAGTAACTAAGTTAGAACCCACTACACTGTGTTCTACTTCCATCTGTAGCAGACTGGCCGAGCGCCTTTAGCCTCTATACATCCCCAGGTTAACTGAGTTATTGGCAAATATTCATTCAATCTTTACATTTAGTCACGCTTTTACACAATATACACAAATACTGAATAAAATGCTTTCTTTGTGTTAAACATATATTGTACAAAACAAATATTTTGGAAATATTTAACTTTAAAACGTTAAAAAATGGCAACAATTTTCAAATAAGTAAAGTGAATTGGTTGATTATTTTGATAAAAAGTTGGGTCTCTCTCAAGTAAATTATCGGCTAGATAAAAACAAAGGATTTAAGAAATATATTTGTATACACGTTTTCGTTGGTTTTTATGTGAGGGAAAACTGATGAAGTTTTGGAAGCACCCTATAAGCTAAATATAATTCTTTATTAAAATCGAATAGTCTTCTATAGAGAAATGATCATAAAGGTATTCGAAAACGCTCGGGGGAAATATGTACTGCTTACACTGGTAAATACAACTAGAATTCCATTTACTCCTTAAACATCTAGATACAATATTTTTCAAACAATTTCCAATTTAAAAACAGAAATAAAAAACTTCCCAGCTACTGAAATGGAAAATGGATTTACAAAGGACATCCCGCTTCGTATTGGGGAAATCTATTACGTAATTTCAGATTTAAAAATACAAAATAAACCTTTTCGATTACCATTATGTATGCACGTATTTACCTCTTGGGGTGGGGGGGAGTTCAAACAAACTCCACAAAGACTCCCGGCTATGATAAACATAAAAGAGTTATAAGGGAACGAGGCAGGCATTGAAGCATTGAGAAAAGTCGCATTATTTAAAACAAACACCGATTTGAATAACATCCGTTCCGGAACATTGCTCGCGGTGTCAATCTAGGAAGCAGTGGCACATTCATACAATGCCACACAGATCGAATCCATTGATTGTATTTAGATTTATAATTAAATATAGTAATGGTCTTTATAAAAACTTTCTAAATTAACATTTCAAAGCAGCGATAGTTTTTCTGAACTAATAAGAGGGAGAGGGGTAATTGTACCTGTAGTAGTTACTCTCTTCGCCTATAAAAATGCAATGCTCTTGCTAAATGTGCGTCTTTATTTCTGACTATTTCCTCCAGGATTGATAAAGGAATCGCAATGGAATTAGCCGTACCTTTAAATTTGACCAACCCTGATAGGTTTTGGGAGGGCAAAGTGTGGGACGGAAAATTATTATTCTACGATATGTTGTGTGGAGTATCATTTAAGAATATCAAAACTATTTTCTTTCGAATTTCGAGTCGTGTAATTTTCATGATAAACGAAAATGATACCTGCAAATGTTTTCAATATACCCAAACACTTCGAAAGTACTTAAGCTTAAAATTTCTAAATCTAGTTGTGGTAAAGGGTGAATCAGTTTTGACAAATATGTTTTCCTTTCCCAACCTTTGATTGGTCCGCTAATGTCAACTTTATTCCTGTCATGGTCATTGTTATTTTTTTAGATGGTTAGTTAAATTGAGTATACGAAGTGTAGATCCTATTTATATTATTTAGGTAAAACGTTCAAAACAGCAGACCGTACCTAATATTTGGAAAACTCGTACGATTTAACTCAAAAATAACTTATGCTGAGCACTGTCTTAGGGGGGGAATGTGCTGTTGTATCTACGTACAAAACAAATCTATAGCATATATTTTTGTATATGTGCGTGTATACTGTCTTTTATGTATTGTGTTTGTGTTTTTATATTGTATAACGACCTCCAACGGAGTGATCTAATTTCCAACTGATGATGGGACTACGGCCCCAAAACGCGTCTTGAGCAGAAGAGCAAATTAAGTCACATGACGGAAAATTCACGTAATATATAGGTAACTATAATTTACAGTAAATTTATTGAAATCTATAGCGTAGCCAAATTGTTGTGAAAAAGTCATGAAACATTTTTCCTTTTATGGTTACTTTGTACGGTAATACTATAGGTCACCATTACCAATGTATAATTTATTATCACCTTGGTTATCGGCTGAGTGTTTTTACTATATTCTTTGGTTGCGTAATGTTGTTAGAACTGAACACTTTCGGGACTGCTGCTTTTAAGGAACCCTTGGCATGATTCGACGTCGAAATTCTCAGATTTTTTACAATAAAATTTATTTTAAAATGTTCTAATTATTTTTCTTATCCTCTAGGAAAAATGTATTGTAATTTAAAAAAAAAAAATCGTTATTGATTATGATTGCACTTACTGTTGTCCTAATACCATTTTCTGGTTTAAATAATATTGTCTTTTATTTATTTATCCAGTAAGTTTAATGGGTGGAAGTGTGAATCATTCCTAAATAAGATTTTCAATGACAGCTGTTAATGATATTAGGTGATATAAAAACACATCAGCCGTTAGTCGTAATTCAGTTATTTAAACCCGTAGTATATAAACTGAATAAAGTAAAATAAAAAATCAACAGATATAGACTAAATACGAACTCATATTAATATATGAATAAAATTAAAAATAAATAATAGCCTCATTATTCTGTAATTAGTTAAGCCTTTAACATAAATAATAATGCAATATTACATACAAAATGAAATTACTGTTATTCGGAAACAATCGTGCAAAGTCGGTTATTTCCGCCATTCAGTTATTTTTAAAATAATATCTTTTTTTATTTATCCGTATAAGTTTAATGGGTAGAATTGAAAAACATTCCAAGAGAAGTTTTTAATGTCAGCTGTTAGAAAATAATGGTGCTGTAAAATCACAACACTTGTTCAAACGGACACGCCTAGTTCGTATAAACAATAGTTTTCTGTCGACGGAGCTGCTGCACAACCTTAAATTAATAATAATCCATCAATATTACACGAAGGAAATCTTCAGTCGAGTTGGATTGGTATTACTTTCTTACATTATCTAGGAACATAAACATCCTAACCTTTAGAATCGTAAGTGATCACAGATTCCCATCGCACGGTCTCAGATCTGTGCTTACGATGTTGTTTCTTCGTAGATGAGCTACACGACACCATAAAGCGTCGAATCTATGCGCTCTCTGAACCCGCATTGTTTTACACTTAATACACGACAGATTGTCAAACAAAAGTAATATCAAGTTCCTAGGTCATAGGCTTGGGTTTAAATGAGACTTTAGACGTGTTCTTTTGTTAGTTTTACCGCTATTTTATAATCAACTAGCTGACCCGTACGGCGTTGCCCGTGGTGGTTGTTATTTTCAGTCTTTTTGACGTAATTGTATTCTTTTTAAGTGTTCAGTCAGTGAGTGGTATTTGGTTTTTATATATCTTAAATAATTAGCCCAATAATTGGTGTTTTAGTTCATTGTAGGCCTAACCTAAAACTATATTCAGTTTTTGATCAAAATCAGCTGTTTTAAGCTTTTCATACGAACAGCTGTTTTTTGTGCCCCTGATAAAATCAAAAGAAATCTTTCTTCTTCTTCCTTAAGATTGACCTTCCATAAGATTAACATTGAAACTTTGAGGGCCACTGGGGCGTAGCCCTAATGTCCTAGGACTTCGGTAAATGGCCTAAAACCTTCCCAGGGTTAACCTGTGTTACTATGCAAAATTTCAAAGCAATCGGATGGACGGTTTGGTAACGCATAAAGGACAAACATACAAACAGACAAATGTACAAACAGACAAACGTACAAACAGACGGACATACATTGAATTTTATATATATAGATAATATGTACTATTGAAAGAAATTTATTTCACGCCTGTAAAACTATTATGTAGGTACCACGTCAATTAAAATAAATATTTTGTACTATATTTTGATTACAGCTCTTATGTATTTCATTTTATTTTCATACGAGGGGAAACCCCTGCGTGCTCCGCACGCCAACCCCGTTGGAACCTTTTATACATATAATAATGTTATTTTTTCTTTACAATAAAGGTGTAGGATTAATAATAACACCAAAGCTAAGATGGTAAATAATGTTAAATGTTCAAATCAAATTATTTCGCATATGTATACCGACAGTTATAATAAAGGTTAAAAGAACCAGCAAGGCTCAGGTCTACACTTTAATAAAAACCTAACCTAAAACAAATAATTATTGTTGTTAGAAATAGAAATAATTACTTCAAAGTTTGAAATCAGCTGTTAATGGAAATATTAGAGCAAACAGCTGTTTTATCTGTTATTTTATTCAATTAGTTGCCATGGCAATTAATGTAAACACTATCATTACTGTAATCAAGGGTTTACACTGCCTTTACCACACAAATTTACTAACTGAACTTTTCTATAAGGTTAGGAAAATTGAAGATACGTCCGTCCGTCCATGGATATTTTCAGAAAGACGAAGCCGTCGGGAGGAAGTGGTGGTTTCGATCCATGTGTTTTTGTGCTGTATGGGAACCCGCCACTTTCTCCTTACTTTTCTAAATTTCTTTCCGTCAAGTATCTTATTTTGGAGTGTAAAAATTGCAGAATCTCAGTAGAGGTTTCGCCTACCGAATTGTATTCAGAGGATGATGGATGATGAAAACCGCTATTTATACATTGTTAGCGTTACTGCTTCGTTTGAATTTCATTGCTGATAGAGATACTTGTATTGTCCAGAACTAGTTTTAGTGTGTTTGAGGTAAATGTTTATCTTTTGTGTTTATATGAGTTAAATGGTTTAATTTACGAGCATTATTTGAATGTTCGTTTTATCCAGGCGATGATGACTGCTCAGATTTTTCACCTTTAAAATAAAAAAATAAAATTTATATATTGGAAATGTTGTAAGCAATTAAAACTAATGGTAGCCCCCAAAGGTTTACACAACACTGTATAAGAAGATGAAACAAATTTAAATTATAAGTGTAGTTTTTATCGAAATTATCATCTTTTGATATTACTACACAGTATTCAGCTTACGCTTTATCAGCTGTGGAGTTTCTCCCAACCTGACAGAATGGTTTGTTTTTAACTCAAATGTAAACTTTACTGCAACAAGAAAGATGAGTATAGAACTGAGATAAATCTTTCATGTTGACAGCGAGTAAGTGTAGCATTCATCGACGGAAAGTATGAAGTAAAACAAATTTGACAGTTGACATTGAAATTAGCACGTTTTTGCTTCCTGCTCTAGCAGTGGATTGAGTTAGTCAAACAAATTTATAAAAAGTAATTGGGAAGTTGATTTTTGTTTTTACACATGCAAATCGGGCTGCAGCTTCGCGAGAAACGTGCATTGTTTATGCATTTTGAGTGCATCGCAATACTACTTATTTGCAGCTCAATTGGTCGCAGAAGAATAAAAAAAAGAAAATACTCATAAACAGTCTATAAAACTGTATAAAAATAAGCCCATGACTTTTCTATCCCATTCTTCCTCATTTCCCGTCCCCCATAAACATGCAATTGATATTAATAAGTAATATATTATAGAATTTATCAAATCTAAATATATGAATGTTGAAATATATTTTTATTCTCGCTTTCAGCAATGGTGTATAGGTGGCACTAGGGATAGTAGAGTTGTAATGTTTTACACTTTTTTACGAACGAAATATTTATTTTCTCCAATAACAAGATAATAAATTTAAAACCAGTAAAAGTTTCGTTTTTATTATAATTTTCACATAACGGTTTTAAAATCGTGCGCTAAATCAAAACAGTTTTAAAATGTAAAGTACAGAAAAATCATCCGTTTACCAAATGTTAAACTGAATTTACTTTGGAACCTTTAAAAGTGATTTTATTTTTTACTTTTCTCAAACTAAAAAATTGATAGTATTCAAATTGTTTGCAAAATTTAGTACTGACGTCTTTGTTTATTATAACCATTTGTCTTATATTTATTAAAAAACAACATGTCGGTAAAAGACATTATTTAGGACATAGCCCAGTCGGTATAGGTTAAAACTACCAGTAATTTGCAATACGGCTGATTTTTTTTATAAGTACCTTAAAGTATGTAGATTAACATAAAAAAAGTTTACCAGTCTATCGATTTCCCAAAGTCGAAAAAAAATCGATTATAATTTTTTTTTCGATTATCCTTAATATTTCGAGCTGGGATGAAGATAGAGAAAAATAAAAATACCACCGTATAAGGGAGGTATTTTTCAACAAAAAAGGTCATATGCATTTATTTCGTCCGAGCAATGGTTTGTCTGGAACAAATTCGATAATGCAGGTATGTATTTTGCAGCAGGGGAAATCACTAAAAGTTTAAGTTCTCATATATGAAGCGTTGAATCATTCTAAATTGGCCGAATTTTAATTTATTGAATTGAAACTTGACATAGGAGTTAAAATATATATTTTAAACATTTATGCTGGCTGAGCCTCAGCTTGTTATCTTGAAAATTACCCGATCTAGAGCCACTTGACTTATTAATGGGTTTCTCGATTTTAGGAGTACCGGACCCACCAATTCATTTTAAACAGCTCCAGTTTAGAAAATTTTCAAAATATCAACCTGAAAGTTTTTTTACAAGTTAAATATATAGATTCAAACAAGATCAAGGAGTATAAACCTTTTTTATTATTTACTTTTCAAAGCACAAGTAACTTAAAAAAGTATAATTTTAGACCTTTTTAGATTTTTCATCAAAACGCTTGAGTTAATCGGCTGCAGATTAGTCAATTTTTTAAATATAGTTTTTAAAATAAGTATAGCAAAAAACAATTGTGTTTTTAACTTATGTACCAATTTTTAAATCGATATGTTCAAAAATGTCGAATATGGAGTCGTTGAATCCAAATGTATTATAGTTAAAACGAGATAGGTAAAACAGAAGACTATTTTCAAGCGCCTCGTTTTTAAAAATAGCATGACAAAAATCGTTCATACTTACTAAGAATATTTATACTGGTGTACATAACTTGTAAAACAAATTTGATGTTGATATTCCAAACATTTTCTAAACTGGAGCTGTTTAAAATGAATTGGTGGGTCCGGTACTCCTAAAATCGATAATCAAATTCGACTCCTAGATCGGGTAATTTTCAAGATAACAAGCTGAGACTCAGCATAAATGTTTAAAATATATATTTTAACTCCTATACCAAGTTTCAATTCGATATATTAAAATTCGGCCAATTTAGAATGACCCAACGCTTCATATATGAATAAGATGTCCCCTTTTAGTGATTTCCCCTGCTGCAAAATACATACCTGCATTATCAAATTATTTTTCCAGACAAACCATTGCTCGGACGAAATAAATACATATGACCTTTTTTGTTGAAAAATACCTCCCCTACACGGTGGTATTTTTTATTTTTCTCTATCTTCATCTCAGCTCGAAATATTAAGGATAATCGAAAAAAATGATAATCGATTTTGTTTTCGACTTTGGGAAATTGATAGACTGGTAAACTTTTTTTTATGTTAATCTACATACTCTAAGGTACTTATAAAAAAAAAATCAGCCGTATTGTAAATTACTGGTAGTTGTAACCTATACCGACTGGGCTATTAGGCCTACATTATCGAACGACGACTCTTTTTTTTTTCGTCTTACTAACACTCAACTCACAACACAACGCACACAGTTATGACATTTAATCTAAGTAAGACGAAAAAAACGAGCCTTCATTTGATAAGGTAGGCCAAATGTATCAATTGATTTCAAATTATAGTGTGACACAGAGTTTCTTGGAATAGCAGGCTGATGCCGGCAGTCCCGGGTGCCCGCTTCTAACAAAGGCATTGTTTGTCAGTAGGTGATTAGGACGGTCCGTTCTACCTGATGAGGTGTCTCTCTACGTTTTGAGGCAACTATACGCCGGTACTCTTCTGAGTATAACACATTCGAGAAAAGTTCTTAAAAAAGAACAAAATCATACACTTTAAAACAAGTTTACACTACAGCCATTAATGGGCTCTCATTAAATGGCAAGCTTTTACATTTTTTTGAAAGTGGCCAATAGTGGCCGTAAAAACTAATTTATAACATGAAAATATATTTGTCTCCATTTTTGCATAAAGCTCTGATGATTTTTACCCTACTTATTGCGTTACAAGTATTAGGCTAGTAAAAATATAAACCGAAAACTTTTGAGTTTTTAGGTTAGGATACATTTTTAATGTAATTATAATGGTATAGTAATGGGGCAGTTTAATCTTCAATTACTAGTATTTTCCTTTTTTTAATAATTTCTACGACCAATAGAGCCGTTACCAATAGTGTAACGATTCACACAGAAAGCTTAAAAAATGCGTCACGATTTTGCTGAAACAATTGAGATCTTCGGTTTTGACTCATACGCACGATTAATTATAAAACAAAGAAACAAAAATCAACTTCCCGTTTACATTACTTCTAAACTCTAATTTCTCTCCACTGTATCATGATACATCCTATACTCCTCAGGAAGATCTAAGCTGTTAACCAGCAAAAGTATTATGGATGCATAGCGTTTCGATCAATCGAAACAAACTGTACTGCTTTATAGGCCTACAGGTTACCCGTGGCAAACTATTGAACACGTGGACAGTCTATCGATGTATATGTATCGACTTATAACACGTGACTACGTCGTGGTCGCCTTTGAGGTCTTTAGTGGTTTTATAGTTTTTCTGAACCGTTTGACAAGCGATATTGCGGTGTGCCGTGATAAACTGTGAATCTAATGGTCGGTACCTGTTGCTGGAGAGAGCAGAGAAAAGCAATACAGGACCTTATTGTTGCTGCAAGAATTGGACATCTATATTCAAATATTAAGACAGAGGGAGAGAGTTGAAAAATTGGTTGGTTAAACAATAATTATGAACAAAAAACAATTCATTATAATTATTTCAACTACTTTACTTGTTATGGTTTTAAAATTAGTTTCTAATTGATCACATTTTTTTTATAATTTTGTGCTCGGACATTTGCCTTTATTTGTGTGTAAGACGTTTCGTGTGTGTCTGTGCCTGGTGACTGACATCTCAGTTCTAGTATCTATTTCTGGGTTCTTATTTATTGTTTTAGGTTAGCCAACATTTAGGACTAGTCCTCTAGGTTTAGTTTTATATGTTTTAGCTTTCATTTATTCGCTTTATTTGATTTATACTCTCGAAACTCCGTACATTATTTCCTAAACACAAATTATGGGAAATGTCCGAATTTGTATATTTATATACCTGGTGTCTTAAAAGTTCCACCCCCCTATTATTTTTTTATTAATGGAAATAGACAGGTTTACTTAGGGGATTGTTAACATGAACAAAAATGGAGTTTTTTGGAGTATCGTAAATTTTAACTCCTCCCCCAAAAATGTGGCATTTTGGTGGTAAGTCGAACATTTTAAATAAGAACCCCTATTGAGGGACACCTCATTTTAAACGCCTTGATAAAAGAAGAAGATTGGCGCAAAATGCAGGTATACTCTATCCAACACAATGGCCAATCAAAGTTACAATTTTCCCCATTTAAATAACATTGAAATGTTAAAGATGATACATTTATTATTGTTTACAAGGATTTCATCCAATAGATCACTCAATCTAAGTTATAAAACATATTAATTAGTATAAAAACAGTAAAGCTAAGCCCAGGTACTGGAAGTTTTGCTATTAGGAGTCGACAAACATGCACAATTATGAATAGCAAAGCAAGGTTGTATCAACCCAAATAATAAATGTTAAAAACAAATTTGTTTTACATAACAGATAGTTTTTATTAAAAGTTGTAACCCACATACGTATAGCCTAGATTTTGCCAACACCCCTTGAAAATATATTGACCTACAAGTGGAAAAATGTCAGCACTCTATCAAACAGTTTTTGAGAACATTGTACCTCAAGTTCTAAAAATGCAAGTTTACGGAAACAGAGGGTTAAAAATTCAGAAGACTCCTAGAATATATATAAATATTGAGCTTAACTTGTGAAAAGATATACTTGATAAAATTTTGTGGTCTAAGTTTATTTTATCAAGTCCTAGATTAGGTGGTTTATCTAAAACCCTGATCGAGACACTTTTTCATAAGCTCAGGGTTCCCAAGATCTTGAAAAATGTTTTTTTATTATCAACATTACTTCATGGGTAAGGTTTGCCGACACAACAGAATCGAATTAAGATGTTTATTTACTCTTAGCAATACTGTATAAAGTGAGGCGTTTTCTAGATCGCCTTGTTTGCTTAACGAAATCTTTGGTGGCCGGCCTGTAGTTCTTCTATTTACTTTTAGCAATACTGTATAAAGTGAGGCGTTTTCTAGATCGCCTTGTTTGCTTAACGAAATCTTTGGTGGCCGGCCTGTAGTTCTTCTATTTACTCTTAGCAATACTGTATAAAGTGTGACGTTTTCTAGATCGCCTTGTTTGCTTAACGAAATCTTTGGTGGCCGGCCTGTAGTTCTTCTATTTACTCTTAGCAATACTGTATAAAGTGAGGCGTTTTCTAGATCGCCTTGTTTGCTTAACGAAATCTTTGGTGGCTGTAGTTCTTATGAGATTTGACTAATTATGAGATTTGAAATAATTTTATTTCACTGTTAATAACTTTTAGTCATAACTGCCATTGATTTTTTTAATAATTAGGTTTGTGTTAGGTACTGTATTTAGCTTTTTGGTGCAAAAACAGTCATGATGATCAGGCGATGATAACCTATAGGCCTAAGGTTTCTGGCAGGCAGAAAAAAGTAGGTAGAAAAGATTTTGTTTATATCGATACCGAACTGTTCTTACAGCCGTTTAATCCATAACATAAAGTTGAAGTCAAACTACTCGTAAAAAAACTACTGTCATATTGTTGAAAGATTGTAAATAGGTTAACTGCATTATAAAATAATAAGTTACTCGTATATATATTTTACAAGAGCTTAGAATAAAAATAAAACAAATCTCTCGCCTCAGCCATTTTGTTTTCTCTTACCACTATGGTAAATAAAAACAACATTCTTGGTCAAATCTGGCACTATTAAGTTTATATCAGCAGATCATTATTCCGAGTGAAAGCGGTTCAGCTGCTAGTAATATTGTATTAATATTTGTAAATAGTCTTGAAGTTTAATTTAATTTCATTAAATCTCTCATTATACAAAATAATTGAAACAGCTTTTACTTTTAACTTCTTTCGATTTCTAAATGATAATACAGTAGTATTAAATGTAAGTTATGTGTGTTTAATATTTCAAATATATAGTTTTAATTGACTAATTGTATAAATTATGAATTTTAAGTTTGTTCTGCAATAAATTTAAATTTGAAAAGGAATAAAAAAAGATAGGGTCCGTCCGGGATTTGAACCCGGGACCTCTCGCACCCTAAGCGAGAATCATACCCCTAGACCAACGGACCGCGTTAGTGAGCCATTGTTTGAGATACTACAAGAGCTAACAGATTTTAATGCGACAATGTAGTCATTGCATTGTTCTGTTCAACAATAAAAGCAAGATTATCTTGAAAAGTAGAGCATTTTATCAGCTTACTTAACTTGTAGTATTTATAGATTCTTCTTATGTCTCAGATAAGTAATCTGTTTATTTCTTTACTTATGATCACGTGGTAATATAAAGTGTATTACATTTTACACATATCCTACCCTACTTTCAGTCGCCCACAATTAATTGGTTTTTATTTTATTTAAGAAATAACATATTTAAATCAATTGGTTTATAATACCAGTTGAACCTGAACCGTTAAGTATTTTCTTTTATTATTATGAGTTAATTTTCATTAGCCTACAAACAAAATACAGTTTCTAAAACTTCATTTTTGTTTTTAACAGAACACATGTTGTCAATTTTCAACGTGGCGTGTGTCAAATGGGCGTGCTTGACTGCTTGTCGTTTTCAAGAGGAACTAAATTCCTGCTATATTTGAAAATGCCTTAATACTGAAGTCTTTTAAATGGTAACAGTAAAATGTTTCATAAATATCATCTAAGATGTTGAAAATCCAAGTTAACAATTTACTTTATTACACATTTTTGAGAATGCACACAAGTTTAAAAGTTTTTAAAGGCTTCGTCCAAATTATTAAAATGGCTTTCACTTATGAAGGTGGGTGGTATGACAGCTGTTATATAACACATGTATTGAGAAATAAACAAATACAGTTAATGCTATTTGCCAATACCTTTACGTAATCTTGAAGAATGGGAAACATCATTATTTATAATATTATAACAAAGTAATGTTAAATTATACTGAAAAGACAAGAACTCAAATGCAATTGCCAAGAAAAATAAATATGCAATAAGTGTTACATCTGAGCAATAATTCAAAGCATGTTTACTAAATTAAAATGAATAACCGAAATAAAAATGAGAACATTAGCCTAATAACAAACATGCCCAGCATTTGTAAATTATTTGAAAGTCTCATCTGGATTGGTGTAATGTTTTTGAAGTAATTCAGCGTAATTTGGAAACGGTCAGCGGTTTGTACCAACCGTTGGTTGGTATAACCTATGGTTATTCCAACGAACTGCTACATATAAAACAGCTGATTATTGAAGCATACCAAGACTGAAAACTGAACTATACAGGGTGATTCAGAACTTTACTATGTGGCAATATCTCATTCCATAGCTAAAAATAAGAAAAAAGTTCATTTAATCATAGGGCTTCGTTTTCCAGATATCCACCATTTTGGTTCTTTTACAAAATAATTAATATCTAAAGAACGGTATGACTGATTGAGTTCAAAGATGGCATGAAGTTTAGCCTAACAATTATCTATCTCAATAAAAACAAACGATTCTAGCAAATCATGCGTTTTAAAATGGCGGCTAATTGTAAATTCAAAACATAAATTTCTCACCTAAAATAAAACATTTCAAGACACCTTTTTTGTAACCATTTTGATTCCCTATCGGATGGTGTAACTGTCAAAAAAATCGGAATGATAATCACAGCAAAATATACATACAATATTGCTGTGTTTACTGTGTTGGTATATGATGACGGGTTGAACAAACCAATTATTTCACACAGTGATTATTGCCAAATCACGGTGCTTGTTTGTTGATGTTATTTATCGCTGTAATAGTTGTTACCACTCTAAAGAAAGTTTTTAATGTACAGCATTATTTTTACTCAAATGGAACACGTCGTTCTGTTGGTCCCAGCATGATGCTGTAGAGTTTCAAGAACAGCCGCCAAGTAATCCCGTAATGATAAGTGTTGTTGACTGGCAGTGTTTTGAGTAAAGGGTGTGTAGGCCGTTCAAAAACAGTCACTTTGAATGAAAACCACGGTAGACTTCTGCAGCAAATCCTGCAGCTCCCGAAAAGATGCCCACCGGACATCTTTTAAAATGAACTTCAGTAATACATCTTTGAGAAAGTATTTGAACATCTTGGTGAATTCCTGTAATTGACTGCAAACGGCCAACCTTTAAAGTAAGGGATAAAAAAGAACTTCGAACTTTGAAAATCCTAGGTTCCTACAAAATGTTTGGTCTTCAGATGTGGGAGTGGCATTTTCACCTAAAAGGTTTTATCAACAAGCAAACAAAAAGTCCTGATGACGTCGTGGAGAAGCCACTACATAGTGAGCGAGTAACAATAAGTTGCGCTCTAACGGTTCCCCACACTGGCACTTCCACACACTGCAAAAAATACTGATACTTCCCCACAGCCCTTGGACGTGGCTACCTGTTTAATGACTCGGAAATAATCTCGACTGATATTTCCACACACATCACCCCCCCCCCCCCTACCCCAAGGAACTAGTCTAAGTTCATTAACCGCTGGAGTGTTAATGTAGGCCTATACTTTCGCCAGTTAGCATTGTAGGTTACAGGGTGTTGGCGTAAGTTTACTATTCGACCCTATCCTAATATTTTTGCAGACAACGACGTTGTTTTACATACTACTGTTAAATGTTGAATACAGGTAAACATACTGACTAAATACTAAAGGTTAGAACCTTTTAGGTTTTTGATCGCTGAAGCCTATAGCCTGGGGGGGGGGGGTGTGGAACTGTCAGTGTGGGGAACTGTCATGTAATCGCTCCAACAGGGACAGGCTTTCTGGGTCCGTATTTCGTTGAAGAAGATAACGGAAATGCTGTCACTGTAAATCAGAGAGAACACCCTTCAACCTTGTGCAAGAGATATGAGGAGGTTTTGTCATGATAGCAATCTGATTTTTGTTTCCCAGTGATTCCAGTAAGATGGCACTACCAGTCACACCGCTGTTGCCACTATTTTGTTCTACACAACTTTTACCACCTGACGCTTTTGTTTGGGGAATGATGAAGGAAAACGTCTTCCGAAATGAGCCACAGACTACTTTGCGGAACTTCAAGAAGAAATAACCAGATACGTAAACAATATGTAACAACCCCTTTTCACCAATACGTCCGGAGATCTCCAACAACGCTACAAGAGTTGCCTAAAACTCAATGCAACATGAGTGTGTTAAAAATTATCTTATTCAGCTTCCTTTTACTCTGTATATTTGTCTAAAGAATAAAACATTAAAAACATTAACAATTTCTGTACTGTTTATTTGGTGCATACTTTAACAACACACCAACACTTATTCTCAAAATACCACGGATTGCATAAATTAGGCTATACATTCGTGGTGGGGTACAATGACAAAAGTGACGGCTCCCAAACCAAGTATTACCGTACACACCCTGAATAGAAAATACATTTTTCACAAAAGTTCCTATCATCTATATAGTTTACATAAGAATTATGTAAGTAGAGTAGGGCCTATCTCTAATGCCACTGTTTTTCTTCAATATATTACATTCAGTATTTTTGTAAGTATGGGAAGAAGATTGAAAGGAACACTTTCCGGAATATCTTGAAAATTTTATATCGAATGTAGGACAGAGAGTACACTCTACTTAGGGTCGACCAAAAAATATTTCGTGAAGGTGGACAAAGAGTCTGTATCTCTTGTATTGTCAGCTGGACTCTTTGTCTCCCCTTAAGCTTGTACTTGGCGCTAACCTAACCTAACAAATCGGGAAAGTGGTATCTTTGGAATTAGCATTATATAAGTAGGCCTATAGGCCAGTTAGGGGTAATTTTAGACGAAAAGTTCCAGTAATTTACAATACGGATGATTTTTTTTTTATAAATACAGATTAACATCAAAAAATTTTACCAGTCTATCGATTTCCCAAAATCGAAAATAATCTAAAAGCTTTTTTTTCGATATCCTTAATATTTTGAGCTGGGATGAAGATAAATAAAAATAAAAAATACCACCGTATAGGGGAAGTATTTTTAAATAAAAAAGGTCATATGTATTTTTTTCGGCCGAGCAATGGTTTGTCTGGAAAAAAAATCCATAATGCAGGTATGTATTTTGCAGCAGCGCGACTCGGCCGCACGACTGAAGACCTATTTTTTGAAGAGAGGCCCAGTACATTATAAACTATTGCATAGTTATAATGTATTAAATATTGTAATAAGGTGTATCTTAAAAATTTGACAAGCTAGAGCCATCAGACTTATCAACGAGCTTAAAAAAAAATCGGCCGTATTGCAAATTACTGGTAGTTGTGACCTACACCGACTGGGCTACTACAGCATTAATTATGTTCAGTGTTGATCTTTGGTCTTTTCACCAATCCAATCCAGCGCGAAACTAAATGTCATACCCATGTCAAAATGTCCCCGTCCGAGACGGACTAAGAGTCCTAACCTTGTCTAAATGACAGCCGGACTCTTCGACCTCTCTACGAAAACCAAGTATGAACGTCTGAGGGCCAGGATTCGTTGTCAGCGAGCCCTACATAACACGCCATTATTAAAAATGAAGATTAATGTCTTTAAATAAAGCACACGTCAGTATCTTACTTACTTATATTTACGGAATTTTAGCTACAAAATGCATTTAAGATATGTTTTTAATAATTTAAAACAAATTTTTTGAGTAATAGTATCCAAATCACATATTTTGATTCTAAGTTTTAAAATAATCCTTCTTGTTACTGTATGTTACGCGTTTCAGAACATATATTCTATCTTCAGATCGCTTATGAGAGGTCGTTAAAACATAAAAAAATTAATATAAACACACATCACAAAATAAAAATAGAGACACGCGACATGTGCAAGTTGCAACCCAACGGTTCGGGAACGACTAAATTATACAAGAAGTTATTGATAAGGTATAGGCTAGTAGATTACTAGAATATTTGTGACTGAATGACTGATTCGATTTAACTAAACCTTGAAACATTCGATAGCTTTAATTTACAAGTACAATCATTACAAATATTACATCTGACTCTTTTACCAGTTTTGATTCATTTCTAATTTAAAATCCGTAAATTTACCGTTGGAAGACAATAAATCGGCCAATAAAAAAGTCGGAAACAGCTGTGACGAGGGTAAAGAATGGAAGAAGGTTTTAACGAGTGCATGGAGCATGGAGTCTGATTGAGACGTGATCTATAAATATAGATGAGTTGAAAGTTAGGTTAGGTTAGTCAGTCCATTGTTGTGTAGAATGCTTTAATTGGCGAATAAGATAATGGACAATGGATTTAATGCCGGTAGTTGGTTGGAATAAGGAATTGTAGTAGTTAATAGAGTGTATATACGGAATCAAGAGTGGACTTGGTTTATATTGCTGTAGGCTGATTTTTAGGATTATAAAATCTGACGTTGCAAAAGTGATAACCTCAAAGCAAAAATATTTTAATTTTAATATTAAATGTCAACATTTAATTATAATGTTTACAATATGATAAAGGAACTAGCATGAATGGGCCTAAGAAAACCTGATATAAACATTATTTTAAAGTCCGATTATAGCCGTTAACGAAAATGCAACTGAAAAGTATCGAAGTTGTAAACAGCCGATTAATTGTGCAACAATTAAAAAAGGTCTAACATGAATTTACTGAATAAATATATAATTTTGGAAAATTACTATTTTCTTTGTGAAAATAAGTTATTTGTTGTATAATTATGATCATTATAATATCATAGTAAAACCAGTATGAAAAATACAAGATCCCGTAAAAAATAAAAAAATATAATGCATTCAAATTAGGATAAGAAATGGAATCAAAGTTGTGTTTGTTCGATTATCCTATGCAGAATCCAATAGAAAATTCGTAGAAACTTGTTTTTTCATTCCATAAATTCATGAACCCCACATTTTCAGAATGTATTTGTTATTGCAAGGTTTTTCTACATCCAATGTAAAACAACAACATGCCAAATGGGTCAGAAAATTTGGTCTACGTAAATTTATTACAATAGTATTTCATCCGAAATAGCCCTTTTCATTTGTCTAACAACTAGTTGTAAAGGAACTTAGAGTTGTAGTATATTTTTTGTTTTGTTAAAAAAAATGAAATGTATACTGAATTTTGAATATCACGTCAATCTCTGATTGTTGTTGTCTTAGTGTAAAATATTATTGACTGAGAATAACATGAGCGCAAAGCAATATCGTAACAACTCCTTTAGATATTAGTTATACAAGTAAGTTTCTTTGTTACATTGTAGTAATAATTAACTGAAATCTTGACATTCTCTCTCCACTCCTTCAAGCAATTTATTATTTCAAAACAGCTTATTATGTATATTCAGACATCGTTAAAGATATTAATCTATGAGGAAAACTATGACAATGTAAAATTACATCTCCGAGTGTAGGCTCTTATGTTTTTGTAACTATATTGTATTCTTTTGAGTAACTGTTTTCAACAACAAATACTAAATAATAAAAAAATAAATTAGTATTACCTTCTCTGCCACGTCTCACTTATCCAATGTTTGAAGTATTTGGATAACTGCAGTTTCGAGCTTCTTAGGCCCAACATTAGATCCACATACAGAAATATTGTAGAGGTAGTTAATATTTAAACATCAAACAATTCTAATCCGTAACTACAATGAAAAAATGGATAATAATTAAATGATAATGGCAGTGGTATAATAAAAAATCTGTAAACAATCACAACTAAATTAACAAATAACTTCAATTAATTGAGGAAAATACAACAGTAAAACAAAACAATCGTAAATAAATGTTAATAAATGTAGTTAATAATTTAAAACATGACTTGTATCTCAATTTTTATAACTTTATCAATTAAATCAATTATAAAAAACTAATATTATACTATTTCCTTATATCATATCATATTATGTTTATTTTGTCAATGGCAAACATATTTGGAGTAGACATAATTTCAAAGTTACATTCAATTAAATTAAAAGTTGGTATATTAAAATTTTTAAATAAATTCATATACATTAACAAAGGTATTTTAAGAGTACTAAACATAATAATACTAAATATTTAACTACTAAAGCCGGCCGCACACTTATCCAGTAAAACTGCTTTAAGCAAAAACGTTTTTGTTTAAACTTGCTCGAACATTTATTTCCTATGTGTAAGATAGGAATACCGCACACTCATCTAGCATAAATACAAAACGCTGTACAGCACGTTTGAGCACGATGGAGAAAAACGAAAAAAAAAACACTGTACAGCACGTTTAAAAACATTTAACCGTGATCGAGCAAGAAGCAAAAACGCTTTGAAGCGTAATCCAGCACGTTTGAGCAGAACTGGCAGTGCTCGTCTCACAAACAACGACCATTGCTCGAAGGCGAAACATTTGGTGTTGTATCATTTGTATCATCAATATTAAATCTAAATTTATCAAACAGTTATTTATAAACACTAATAAGCCCCCGTGAAAAATCACAGGTTAATTAATTAGATATACATCAGAAATAAATAATTTTAAAATCTTACTATTTAAAAGCAACATTAAGGAATATTCCTATCTAACTATGCTGATGGGGATTTTTAACTCGGTAAATGTGTACAATAATAAGGATTATAAAACTGTAGGCCTACTTGTTAAACATTTTTATTTAAATAGTCTATGTTATCCTTATATATAATTCTGTAAGCGAAATTTTAGATTCAAAATTGTGGGAATTTGGTAAATCGGAGGATGATGGGAGAGGTATCAAATTAAAGGTATCGATTCAAGGAACGAGGGAAAAATATAAGTTTTTTCTAAAATTAAAAACTAAGGGGTTTTTGGGGTCCCCGAAAAACGAAAAATCCCCATAAGAAATACATGTGAATTTTAAAACATCTGCTTTGTTTACATTAAAACATTTGGTATTAAATAAATAAATGAAAAACATAAAACAGCTGTTCTGTAGTTTTTATTAAAACATTTGATCTATACTAACAATATAAAGAGGTAAAGTTTGGTTTTTTGTTTGTTTGTATGTAGGGGGTAATCTCTGGAACTACTGAATAGATTGAAAAAATAGTTTTACTAATAAAACGCTACACTATCCCTGAGTAACATAGGATATAATTCATTTCGATAAAAACCTTTTTTATTTCAATATTTGTAAATTTAGTCGGACAATATTCTTAGGTTAGGCCTAGACTGATAAAAAAACACATGTATTTACATTTATTACTATAGCCACCAATTGAATAAAATAAAAGATAATATAGTTGTTTGCTCCAATATTTCCATTAACAGCTGATTTAAAAATTTTAAGCATTAATTTTTGTATCTCTAGCTTTTAGGTTAGGGTTTTAAAGTGTAGACCTGAGCCTTGCTGGTTCTTTTAATCATTATTATTTAAATTTATTTACCATCTTAGTTTTGAGGTTATTAATAATCTTACACCTTTATTATAAATAAAACATAACATATGTTTTTAGAAGGTTCCATTGGGGGTTGGCGTGCGGAGCACGCAGGGGTCTCCCCTAGTTACAATATATTTAAAGAAAGATAAAAATACTATCTTTAAATTTCTTTTTATTTCATATTGATAGATCAAATGATTTAGAAGTTATTAATATTACAAGACATATTTGTTAAAGTTGTAAACATAACCCAAAAGCTATAATTTCAGTTCTGAATTGTTTTCAGTAAAAACAAAAATTGCTTCAAGCTAAAACGTTTTTGCTTAAAGCAGTTTTGCTGGATATGTAAACACTCGGCCTAAACAAAAATGTTTCTACGTTAAGCAGAATGTTTTCGCTTAAAACAAAAACGTTTTTGCTTTAAGCAGCTTTGCTGGATAAGTGTGCGGCCGGCCTAATACTGTGTTTTACAAAAATTCTAGTCTTTTAACTCATCCCTAAGGAATTCATGTAAAGAGTAATAAGGGTGTTTAACAAGCTATTTAAAAATCATCTGATCACGCTTTTAAATTTTACAAATCGTTCAGTTATAGGCAATTTATTAAAAATAACACAATTAAGTCTGTAGCTCATATATTATTTAAGTGGTCGAAACTCAGGGGCATTTATTTTGTTTTTATTCCTAGTATTGTATAGATGGTGGTCACTTCTAAAGGAAAATTTATCAAGAATCAATTGTGTAATCTTAGGACTATCTGTATGTATAAATGGGATATCCTTAAAATTTTAAGATTTTTAAATATGGTCTTGCAGTGTTCTAAGGAACCTACACCACGCATAATACTTACAG
This sequence comes from Philaenus spumarius, assembly GCA_018207615.1. Lineage (NCBI taxonomy): Eukaryota > Metazoa > Arthropoda > Insecta > Hemiptera > Aphrophoridae > Philaenus > Philaenus spumarius. The sequence continues at coordinate 8,724 of JAGFPH010008062.1, read as the reverse complement.
GTATGCCTAGGTTAGGCTTACAGTGTCATGGACGTTTTTGTACGGGTTTTCTTTGTTAACGCTTCTTCTGCTTAAAGTTTTGGTTTATCTTTAACGGTTTAGCCAGGGTAAGTCGTAATTGCCACCAAGACTGCGGTATTTTACTTATAATCACTTCTCAGCAATATTAAAAACAGTGAAGCAGACTATTTTTGTTATCTTCCAGGCAATGGATAACCTTTTCGTAAAATTTTCATCAAAATAGTATAAGTTGTTTTTGAGCTGATGAATCGCAATAATCAAATAAACTTTAAAAAAATTAAAACCTTGTAGCGTCACACGTGTGTCCGTCTTTTTATCACTATAGGGTTTAAAGGCATTGTAAAGCATTGTAACGAGAATATAATATATTCCAAAAAAGAAAACTTTAAACAATTTGTGTGAGTTTTGGTGAGCCAAAGTAAGGTAATAAAAATAAATATTTCATGATACTGTCGTGTGTAAAGATCGTTATTTAAAAATATCAAGGATATTTTAAACAGTTTTGTAGCCTAATACTTTCACAGATATTCTCGAAAACGTTGCTCAAAAGTCCGTTTCATTTCACGTTAAAGTATACGGTATACGGTAATAGTGTGTTGGGGAGCCGCCACTTCACCTCCTTCCGCTGGTACCCACCACCAATGTATAATTTATTCCCGACATTTTCGTAAACCCTTTTGGACGGATGACAGTACAGAATAGAAGCCTTGGTGTTCTAGTAAATCTCGCACTTCACGGTTTATAATATTACGGAATAGATTTTACGAATATTTTTTTGGAAGAATTGTTCTGTTTGTTTTCTTTTTTTAATGCTCTCTATGAAATTTTTATATTGTGTTTTACACTCTTATTCTAACCGTTAAATTCCGTATCCATTATATTACATGTACGTTCTTCTTCGTTTAGCAATTTTTCGTGTACGGGTGCATGGAAGAAGGTCTCTTAGGTCACCATAAATTAGATTGCATAAAACTAACATAATAAAATAATACTAGACCCATCTGCCACATCGTAATGTTAATAACGTAATCACTACCCTAATTAAGTAAATGATTAACTTTAAAGCGTAAAGTTAACAAGTGACGCCGTGTTAGAGCAACATAACCTATAATTTCACCTCTCCTTCCATAATCAACTCGGTCCGACAGCCCAGCCACTGCGTTAGTCAAGTATATGTTTTAAATTATGAGCATTTCATTTGATAAAAGTATTTCGCGGGAGATGCAGTTGGAACCTGTCCAAGTGCATCTTGCAGTTGCATTCCGGCACGCACACACGCACACACACGCGCGCGCTAAAGGTCATTGCGTCTATATATATCTAAACACTTCACTTTGTAATGATTATGGATCATCTTGCATTTCTTCTTCTTCTTCTCGAGTTTTTTCCTCCACTTTATAGGTTATGCAATCCTGTAGTGGTTTTTTAGTAGATCAAGGTTTTTGTGGCGCCGGTAGATTTGAATTAATGGGTTTAAATGTCACCGAACGAAAGTGGTTTATTTTTCTTATTTCGAATTTTGTCGGAGAGATTATAATTTGATAAACTTAATAGTATATGAAATAATTAATCGAACGCAAAGAATAGTGGATTCTTTTTTAAATTTGCTATTGTTGACCATTGTAGCATAAATCAAACAAATCTTATTGAAAGGAGTTTAAGTTTCACCATTAAAAGATTTATTTACAGAGTTTTACTGGGTCAATTAAGATATTTTTTCTATTATAAGAAGGTTTTTATTCTATTCAGAAGGTTTTAGCAAAACTTAAATAATTACTATTTTCTCAGGAACTACGGGAAAGAAAAGTAAACCAAATTAGCTATCAAGATATTCAAAACGCCAATCCCTTGCAACCTCTACACACAGTCATATTTTAAAATTTATCAGCTGTTAATGCAACTGAAAAATATCAAACATGCAAGTGCAGAAGTGTTAAGTCTAGAACAGCTGATTAATGTACCAACAGTGAAACGCTGAATTGTATAGGCTACTTCAAATTATTTATTATGATGACTATATTTTAGACTATGTTCATATTTCAATAAACTGAAGCCTATATTATATTGATCGATGATGTACCTTAAAGTCGGACTAAATTAAAATACTTAAAATTCGCAGTATCGCGAAGTTAAATGATTGTAAAAAATAAATAAATTTGTTAGTAGGCCTACAAAGCTTTGGAAATGCAACAGAATACCAGTTGTCTATTCTTCGAGTTAAAGAGCGTAAATTTTGGGACCAATCAGAGAGCAATATTTTGTTTCTTTTTTTAAGTTGTGACTAACGTCAAACTACGGATTTGAGAACATAAATGTCACCTACGATAGCCAGCTCGAACATCAAGTGATTTGTCTACCAGACCTGTACAATAGTTTCAAGTTTTTCCGACAGATTATTTTCAGTTTCATTCGAACAGGTTAGATACATAGACTACATTTTGTGTGAGTGATTAAAAACAATAAAAACTCAACCTTAAACTATATAATTTTACTGATGTGCTTATTATTACCTCGTGATTGTTATAGGTTGTGTTACGTCTTGATTTTTCAAAGAGGATCTTAGCAGCAATTTAAAAAAGCATTTTTTTTAACGGAACAAACTCCCTTCCCTATTTTGTGGCTTCCGCTGACTAAACTACTACAAATAAAAATGAAAACACCTACCACAATGTCCGCATATGCTTTCCTAAAAAAGCAGTTTTATATAATTACGCAAATTTTACCTACGCTGGCTAAATTATTAGAGATACCGCAGCAATATAAAGAGGAAAATTGTCACGAGATAGTCGTGTTAAGGGTGTGTTTTAAAATGTTTAAAAATGATTTTGTTTGTTGAACCAGTTCAGGCTTTCAATAAGATTGACTAAGAGTTGAGGTAGCCTGAATGTAGATGGTAAAATGTATTCAAATTGTCCTGGCCCAAGGACGTGGCCAAAGGATAATATTCTAAAATACATCTGCTTTTTTATCTTTCGCAGATGGTGAGAGGTGAGGAGAACGGCTGAAGGGAAGGAGGAGGCACACACAAGGCAACTAAATTCTAATGCAAATATTGTAGTAAACTAATTTCAAAATATGGAAAGGGAATTCAGAGAAAAGTCGGGTAGATCTATTACCAAAAGGTAAGATTAACCTTAAAAAAGTTGGATTAGTTGACGTATTATAAAAGTTTGATTATATAATCAATTGTAGTTCAAAGAATTCAAAACTAGTTACGAGCAGGCAATTACCCTCTAATAATTGACGCATGCAATTAATCATCCTTATTAAGTATTCTGTTTGAATACAAGACAAAGAAACATTTCGCAAACACAACCCAAACATAACTCATCCAAGCAAAGACTTCATTACCTCATGCTCAATTAAATTTCAAATTGTATTATTTAAGGTTATTTAACCATCCCCCTTTTCCTTCAACCCTTGTAATTCTACATAATTGATGACATCAGAAGCGATGTTTTAATACAAGGGGGTTTGTGACGAACAATAACTCATCCCGGATTGCATATCAATGGGGGGGGGGGGGTTGAACTTTGACCCTGCGCAACCCCAATACGGAGACAGACTGAACAATTTAAAAACAGATTTGTCATTAAACCGACCGGGGGACATATGTTTCCGTGTGGGGCATTTTTTGTAATAACTTGTTGATTAATTGTGATGATAAAATAACGGTTTTGGATTAGTAATGAGGAGGAGTGAGCTATGTTCATTAGAGGCTTTGGTATAATTTGACTGCCGTTTTCCGTAGGACTCGGGATTGCCTTCTAGTATAGTAAAGAGAGATGATGATAGTCCTAACGCGCCATTAACCCTTTGACGAGTGAAACTTTTCAATGCATCTGAATCTAAGAAGAAAAATTAATTTCATACTCAGTGTACTTATTGTTCATTTAAAAAAAATAAAAGTCATCCTCAATTAAAAATCATAGTTGGAGTTATTTTATGTGATAGTTTCACTTATTTCCCTCCCAGACAAATATGTATAAATAGTAGCCAAGTAAAATTCTATTAAAAGTAAACACAAATACATTCGGAAGATTTTTGTTCTGGTGGGTTTTAATCTATACTATACTCCCCACTTATACCGCTCCGATCCCTCCCTTAAGTAGACTCTACCCTGTCCGCCATATTGAATCTGATTCCCTTAAGAACAATGCTACAGAATAAGTAATTTTTTCCCGTTAATTCGTCGAATAAATTTAAAAATTTAGTTTCATTTTGAAGTACTGTCATATGCGGATATTTATTGCCAAATACATTTTCAAAAAACATTTTATTGTTTTCATAAACGTATGATATATATAGTAAAAAATAGTAAACTTTATTAATTTTTTACTCAGTTGCAAAAAGAGGCAAAAAAACCTTACCAATCAACACCCACAATTTATTTTATTTTAAGAAAAAAAATACAGCTTTCGTTTTTTGACAAAAATAACACAAAAATATGCTTAATAGTGAAGGTATGTTTTGGTTATTTAACATTGAAATTGGTACCCAACTTCGCCGTTTTGAATGTAGGGAACCGAGCCTTAAAACCACTAGCCTACACACCGCATGTAGCGTGCGTCTCTTGCGTAGCACATGCAGCGTAGCTAAGCTATGTGACAATTCACACCATGTGTGACAAATATGTGACAATTCACGTGAGCAAAAATTTCAGTTTATATTTAAGGCCACTACAAATAATTAATAACCCCGCAATAAATACAAATTTTAGCACACATTTTTCTTACACAGTTTTAATTGCATAATTTTAACTCTGCACAGTTTGATGTCTAACATTACACAACTTTTTGGCACAACTGCCATTTTAAGTCCGCTATTTTTTTACCAAAATTTGTAACCAGAGACCCCAAAAACCTTCTAATTCATATGTGTAGTGCATGAAAAAATGTTAACATACAAAATATTACCTTTTTGTATTTCTATTGTAAAGAAATTACTTTTTAAACTTATAAAACTATACCAAATTTTCACCGCTGAAGATATTTGGTCTTTTATAATTTTTTGCTGAAGATGTTAAAAATAGGCCTAACATGTGCAAAAGTGAAAACGCACTTCGTCGGTTTTTCTTCATACAAAATGAGTAGATGTGTTTACTCTCTAGGTAAATGCACTTATTTTAATATTTGTAAACATGAGCACAAGCTTCTGATTTTATCCTTACATTTTGAAAGGTTTTATTTCACAAACTGAAAGTGTAGAAGTTTCTCTACTTTAAACCATATCATCGCATCGTGTTAAATTCATAACTTTTAGGAGGCTGCATGTTTAAATATGAATCGATGTTTTTAGAGTGTATACAAGTGTAACTCCTCTTGGGGGAATAATATGTCGTATTTTTGAGTTTATTCGAGAATCGTGTCTGCATTTGACTAAAACCAAAATCTTGCCATACACAACTTTCTTGAAGGAGCATTTTGCCTCAACAGTACTTGAGAGAGAGTTAGTTATAATTTTACTATCCCGTGTACGAAAGTTCAGTGCAAACATCGTGCTAAGACCATTTCTAAGCTAACCTATCCAGGGTAAAACAAAAATCATACTTCAGAACTAATTTAATTGCGGCGCAATCTTCCGCGAGTCAAGGTGTTATGATGTCTTATTAAACATCATAAGGTAAGGAACATCGCCATAGACTTAACACTTACTAGTATGCGATATAGACATTAAAACGTTAACCCGGACTGGAAGATTACTGTAATCAAAGAGGCTGAGTAAGATATTACCCCGATGTTGGGGTCCTGGTTACCCCGATTACCCACAGTGCGTACACTAGCAATAACGTGCTGGAATTGTTATTACTATTACTAAGCTGTGAACTGTATTTAAGAAATAAAGCAAATATAATTAGCTATATCCTATCCAAAGTCTTTTGTAGTTCAAATATACCTATAATACTTTACTTTTAAAAGTTCAACAAAAACATCCACACTCACACACACATTCATACCTATATTTATCTTACTCTCTGGACCTACTGAACCAAATGAAAACATAGGTTTACTAATAAAAAGCTACACTATCCCTGAGTAACATAGGCTATAATTCATTTTGATAAAAACATTTTAATTCAATATTTGGAAATTTAGTCGGAAAAAATCTTAGGTTATGCCTAAATGATGAACCGACACATGTACGTTTACATTTACATTTATTACCATAGCAATCAATTGAATAAAATAACAGATAAAATAGCTCTTTGCTCTAATATTTCCATTAACTGCTGCTTTCAAACTTTGAAGCTATTATTTGTATTTCTAACTTTTAGGTTAGGTTTTAATTAAAGTGTAGACCTGAGCCTTGCTGGTTCTTTTAACCTTTATTATAACTGCTGTTATAGAATATACGAAATAATTTTATTTTAACATTTAACATTATTTACCATCTTTGCTTTGGGGTTATTATTAAACCTACACCTTTATTATAAAGAAAACATAACATGAGTATGTGTATAGAAGGTTCCAATGGGTTGGCGTGAGGAGCACGCAGGGGTTACCCCTAGTTACTTATAAAAAAGCTGCACAAAACTAAATAAGCAATATTATTGCCAAATTAACTGAATACACAATTACTTATTAACTATCCATACATAATTTAATTACAAAAGAAAAACTAATTATTTCATCACACATCTTAAGCTACTGAGTAGCTTGCAAAAAACAATCGCGGCCACACGTACTTTCGGCTCGCGTAATTGTGAATCAAATTTAAATGTCCCTATTGAGTGTTGTGTTGTGTTGTGTGTTACATGTTGTTTGTGAATGTTTTAGTGTAATTGTTTCATTTTATAAACTTGACGTACATCAACAAATGTAAAGTACTAGTGAAGTGTAGGTTTGATAATGCCTGAATAGAAAAGGCGAAACGTACGTAACCAGGAAATAAAAAAGAAAAATAAAGTACTGTGAGCTGTAAGTATACAAAAAAGTAAATTTATAATAAGTTACTTTTTACAGTCAAAAAGTTGTTGCGTGTATTGAACGTTAATTCGATCAGACATTTTATTGACATCGGTTCTGTATTTCTCGAGTTATAAATATTTCTATACTGCTAAACGTATAAACATCCAGATTTTTCATATTTCATAATTTATCAATACTTCTCAGTGACAACCTATTTTTCTTCAGAAACGTAAGTTAATAGATAATACATTTTTATAAAACACAAATTGTACTAGAAATCGATTAAAATGAAATAAGTAATTGTCGAGTTATAGTTATTTATTCATTGCTTAAAAGTCAAAACATATGTACGGGAAAAGACAACGAAGCCAACAAAATACAAAATACTACAAAACAAAATCTAACCTTTTAGTATCATCTTTAGTATTTTATGATATAAGAAGTAATATAAGCGAAAATCGGTTTCCAAAACGTTTAACTAGAATTTACATGATCCATTTTAAGCCATTTTGATATTTATTACTAAATCGGTAACTATTATAATTTGAGGTACTACATCAGTCAAGGTGGTTATATTTTTATTCTCATCTAAAAAGGAATGTTTTCAAACTACATAATGACCATGAGAACAAAAATGACAACTCTAACTCCCTTTAAAGCTTGGAACAAACATTATGTCTTTCCACTGCAAGCAATACATCTCCGCCGTTAAATAGCCTTTACCCGGGAATAAGTCATTGGAATGGGTTACAAAATGGCCTTTACACAGTGGGTAAACAAGAGAGAAAGGGTGCTTTGTCCAAACCTTTAACGGCGGTTGAGAGAAAACTTCCTTTTATTTGACTCAAAAGCAGTTCTACCTCAAAAGAACCATTCAGATTGCTATCGATGGTTTTATGGTGTACATTGGTAGATTAGGAAGGCACTGCTTTACCAACGCCATATTGGATCGAGTAAAGTTAAACTGATATACGTTTTCGCGTAGTTAAGACGCGCGGAGCAAGCACGGAAGTTGTGCAAACCACACAGAATTGTCTCTAGTACATAAATAGTAAGGGAAGATTACTACATTTTGTAAACACACTACGTTGTCAATACGTAATCATTTTTAATTGGAAAATAGCAACGATCATGTTCTCTTATATTTCTAATAGTAACTAAATTATGACTAAACACTAATCAATAGCTGAAGCTGGTCTAACCTAATTAGTAGCTCGTTAGAAATATAGATCGTTAAAAAATCTAATTTGATTTAGCGATCATTTTTAATTTACTAATTTGTTTATTTAAGTCGACTACATTAATTACTAATGTGTTATTTTAGGTATAGTTTCACGATTGATTTAAATTCATTGAACGTCTATTTAAAATAAGGAATTACTAGTGTTCCTGACAATGCTTCGCCAACGCTTGATTTTAGTATATAAATATATATTTAAATTAAATTAAGAAATACAATTAAATTATGAACCACTCTCACTGAAAACAAACACTGAAATAAAAATGTAAACAACACAGTGATAGGTTATAAATAAAAATATTTAGTTTCTTACCACAGCTGTTTATTTAAATGAAATTAATTACCTAAGATAACTGTTTATTTAAATGAAATTAATTACTTAAGACAGCTGTTTATTTAAATGAAATTAATTACTTAAGACAGCTGTTTATTTAAATTAAATTAACTATTGAAGATAGCTGTCTATTTAAATAAAATTAATTATTTAAAATAGCTGTTTCTTTAAATGAAATTTTACTTAAGATAGCTGTTTATTTAAATGAAATTAATTACTTA
>JAGFPH010008061.1:49302-59476 GCA_018207615.1 Philaenus spumarius | reverse complement strand
AGTTGAGGTACACCCTATACTTAACTAGATTAGAATACGACAAGTCCCGGCCAACTGTACTGTGTCAACAGAGATGGACTTTTGTCCAGGAACTTGTTCCAAGTTGCCTGAAAGACTTAGAAAAATTAGTTATTTTTATACAGGAATAAGGTGTTAAATAAAAGTATAAAATTGATGAATTTTATGGGTAAATGTGAAACACGGGAGGTGGAAACATTGTTCATGGAAGTCACAATTTTGTAAAATAAAAAATGTTAAAGTTATAAAGAGTTAAAGTTATAGGAAATTCTCAAATTTCATCAAAATTAAATGAAAAAGATATTTTTGAAAAGCGTAGGAAAAATTGTATAAAAAATGTTAAATAACAAATTAAGGAATTTTTGGTATTTTAAAAGTTAGAGATAATTGTTAAAGTTTGAAGGTGAAAAAGCACCATAAAAAATGAAAAAGGGAAAATGAAAAAGTAAACAAGTTGTAAAGAAGTAAAAGTTTTATAAGATAAAAAGTTTATAAATTGTTAATTAATTAAAATAATAGGTGAGAAAGTTCATACCTATATTTTGCTAAAAATAGAATGAAAAAGGTGGTAAAAATAATAACATAGTGTTAAGAAAGTAGTAAGGGTATAAAATTGTAAATCTCAATCGAAAGTATCAATTTTAAAGTTGAAATTCAAATTCAAAAGTAAATGTTAAATTTGGAAAATTTTGCAAGTCCCAAAAACAGAAGAAAAATCTTCGGACAGAATGGAAATTTTGGCTAATATATCATAAAATAATAACCAACATAGAAGAAAAAAGAAAAAAGATTTTCCTTCAAAACCAGAAAAGTTTTCGTGAGGAAAAACCGCGGAATACGCGAGGCAGCGCCATAAGCGAACCAAACGTAGTACGACCATCACTCAAGTTTGAGAAGAAAGGAAAATGTATCAGGAATACGATTACGAAAACCGCAAGTTCATAAAAGCAGTTAAAGGAAAACTACGAGGAAAATACGTAAGACAATAGGAGAAAATGTTAGGAGGGGAGATCTAGATTAGCTGATGGCAAGGCCTAACGAAGAAGTTAGTGGGGGTAGTACCAACCTAAAACTTAAAGAAATCAATGCAAGTTGCATGGCAAGATATCGAACAAGGAATGGAAAAATAAGAAAGGCAGTTGGTACTCGGAAGGCGGCAAAGGAGGCTATATAAGCGGAGTACAGCGGGAGCCGCGCATCTAACGACCTATCTAACGACCTATCTCAGATATCTAACGATATATCTATCACCTATCGCTCTATCTGGAAGCTGGAATCGCTCTCTCACTCTTTGAGTTTTTTCTTTAGATCGACGTTGTTAGACGGATCTGCGATGTTATAGTAACGTACTTAGAAGCAGTGTTTTATAAAGACAGCAGTAAGACATGTGTCAATCAAACAGTGAACATTTTAATTAATTATAATATTATGCGATATAATATTTCAAGTAACAGTTTTCATTAAAATCTTATCAAACGCAAATACGTGTTAAATGAACAAAGACAGTGTAAAATCAGTTAGTATTACAGACAGTGAAAAAACGATTGGACAGTTTGAGTGAATTACGCTATAGTTAATTATATAGCGGGCGCGTCAAAAAATCTATAAATGACGTAGTCTACAAGAATCACAGGACTGATGTAATGACAATAACTGGAACCACACATGGACTTTGAAGGACTACTGGAATAAGAAGCGGAAACCAAATCAGGGAAGGCGTTAATCCAAATCAGGGAAAACGTTAGAAGACATCAGGGAAAGTCAAACCAGGCAAAAGCTGAGACCACGAGAGACGTTCAACCGCACCAACGATAACCGGACTTCAGGGAAGCTGTATTTCAATCAACATTCTTGGGAAAGGTGTTCAGAGTCCAGGGTCGCAGTAATAAAAGGTCTGTCAGAAAAGTTACGATATCCCTTATTAAAATATTGCCTGAGTTAAATTTAAATAATTATTGATACTGGGTTGAGATAAAAAATTAGGTTTTTCAAAATATAAAATTATTAATCTTGTAAATTAAATATATAAAATCATTTTCATAATTAAATAATTAAATAATAAATATTAAAAAGGAAGGAATAATTAAGTATAACTGAATAATAAATGGTTCTACCTAAAAGAGTTAAAATTTATGTAAATAGTAAATTTAGTTTAAAATTTATGTTTTTGTAGTGGAAAGAACCACAGAGTATTTTGAGTTTTTTATTGAATAAATTTTCTTTTGATTTCAATTAATATAATTAATTTACCTTGTTCAAGAGATTCCTATTATCTAAGTATCCTATATGATAAGTTGTTTTCAGTGTATGATCAATATTGAAGGGCGGAAACGCAAAGTTGGCATTTCCAACGAAATTTCACAAAGCACAAATAATTTAATTATTCTAGGTAAAGTTCCACTGTTCTCACTCCTCGGAGATTGTCAAATAAATATAATATTAATTACTGAGCTGAGCAAATTTAAAGTTAATAGTAACTTGAATAACTGGAAGGAATTTAATAAAATATTTTTATTTAAGGTGACTATAGGCATAGTTATCTTAACCAGAGTTATATCACCTAGGCTATTAAAATTAATTTGCCTTAAACTTCCAGTAGGTGATATAATCTCTTTATTCTGTAACAAAGTAGGGAAATCCTACAGACAGACAAGCGTCGGGGCTACATTGCAGAGGTGGCTCCCGAACGTCATAAAGAAGGTCTGTCGTTGCAGGGTTGACGTCGCAACGTGGGGACAAAAGGAAAACAAACTTCCTCCCCCAGCGTCGTGCAACTCGTGCGTCGTTGCAATATATATAGATAATACAATTATGTGTAAGTTTATTGCCTGCTGAGTACGCAACTTTGTAGCACCCATGCGCTAAACCACTCTTCAGAGAACCTTTAAAATCGAAATAATTTGTCAACCGATTTACTGGACTGTGGATTATAGTGCTTTCAACCTTTAAAGCAGTTTGTATTAAATGAATTACAATGACTTACAGATAAATGTGTAGCATTGCAGGAGTCACGTGGCTAAAGTGTGTGGTGCTTCTTGAATTGGAAAGAGAAACTTTAAAGTCGGGATGGAAAGGTAAATTCAAAGATAAAGGTACAAAAACGCTCACTGTTTAGTGTTTCGAAGGTTGTGTGTCAGGAAAAACAGTAAACTTAATTGTACACATTCATCCTTTTTACTTTCTCACTATACTTTAGTATAGAGAAAGTATAGTGATCGCAAAAAAATTGATGTTGAGATTTTTGTGGAAATATCGGTTTTGAGACCACCTGAGTCCAAAAAAGTGGTTTTTACAAAATGCCTGTCTGTATGTATACAAAGCTAGAGAGAAAACTATTCGATCGATTTCGAACAAATTTGCACCAAACATGTCAATTAGGCCTGTATAGATGCATGAGAAAAGGTTTAGAAAAATATGAAAAACAACTCCTTTTTTTGCCAAAAAATCAGTTTTTCATTTTTTCTTTTTAAACGGCTCTAACGATTTTCATAAAATTTTGTTTATTTGTATCCCTTAATGTACCCTACTATATGCAAAAAAACAGCATCTTTCTACAAAATAAGTGATTTTGAGGGTTTTTTTGGCTTAAAAGGGGTTGTTTTTCAAAATTTTCTAAACCTTTTTCGTGCATCTATACACAAATAATTGCCATGTCTGGTGCAAATTTGTTCGAAATCGATCGCATAGTTTTCTCTCTAGCTAATAATAATAATATTTATTAGTTGCTCTCCTACTTTAATGCAATTATGAAGTCACAGTAAATCTGTTTAATAATTCAAATATGTTTGTGAGATAGTATGTGCCAGTTTCTGTTACCGTTTATTTGATTTAAATTATTATACTAACCACACGCCGGTGGTTATGAACAGTAATTACCTGATTCTAAACTTGCTTAGTTAGTTGCTATGGTAATAAATGCAAATTGCGTTATCTTTTTGTTTGTGTGTGCTTTTATTTTGTCAACCTAACGCTAAAAACGCTGTTTGTTGTGAAGATAATTTAACCGATTATAAATTTGATCAGTCGGTAGCTATGATACCGAAAGTAATTGAATTGAAAAACGTATGTTAACTCAATACAGGCATAATAGACCAGTGCTGATGGACGCCAAAAAATATAAAAACTAAAAACAAAATTAACAGCATGAGACCTACTGGAAGAGAAGCAAAATATTGCCCGAATGACGGGAAAAATAATTTGGAGTCGACAAAATGGAGAAGGGGTGAATTTTTAGGGGTTGAAATGTTTTTTCACGGTTTTTCGCAATTTGCAACGAAAGTTGACCTCCTATCAAAAAAAGTTAAATTTCAACGTTGTTGATAATAAAAAGATCTACAACTTTTGTATCTAACATTTGTCCACATAACCTCAAATTTTCCGGGAAAATCGGAAAAACCAGTTTTTCAGTTTTTTTATTTTTTTCTCGTGCAAAAAATTTTTTTTCACAGAATTTGGTGAAAATATAACTTATTATGTTTCAAATAAGCCGTAATTTTTTTGTAGCAAAATACAGACTTTTCTTCTTTTTTCGACAAATTCCGAAAAAATTACCTCATTTTCAACTGAAACGTTTCACCGATAAAGTTTGTTTTTTCAAGCTCACCAGCCGGCATTTTTCCCGTGAAAGCATCTAATTTTAGATTGGGTAGCACTACTATGGAAACATTTTCGAGAAAATGCCATAAAATGAAAAAACAGATTTTCAAAAATATTTTTTTTTACATTTTTGTTCTAAACTCATATTTATTTATTAAAACTATTGAAATTAACAGTTGAAAACTTTCGAAAATATTAATTTCATGTTACCTTAATAGGTAGGGCTACAAAGAATAAACAAGGAAATAAATAAGGATTTGATTTTGATAGAAGGGCGAAATGAGGTTAATTTTTGGGGGTAAATATGGTTTTCAAATTTAAGAAATTAGCAACAAGTATCTGCAGTATGTGCGAAACAATTACGCAGCTAACAGTTGCATAGTTTTTGATAGATACCCAGAAGTTGGAAATGTTTCTACTGCAACAACAGCTGCAGCAATTGCTTCGACAAAAAATATTGGAGCGTTCTCGTAGGAAAACTCAGGAAAATATTCCTAAATTCGATTATCAAAGTAATACAAAAATACCATTTTAACAAGAAAAATTTTTATCGAATGAAAAAAACAAGGATAAATTAATAAAAACAATATCTGAAAAATTACAATCACAAGGATATTTGTGTAAACAAGCTACCGAAGATGTCGATGCTGAAATAATTAATACGTCGATACAAATGGGAACCGGAGTTTTGCCTACGTGTGTCAGGTAGATGGGGGGGATGCCGTCGGCAACCTCTTGGTGCGGAGATTTGCCTACGGTGGGGGCGGGAGAAAGAGAGTGTGAGGGAGGGAGAGATACACCCTTTCTTGTAATGATTATTAAAGAGCATCCACCTTTCTCGTAATTATAATACGACGAAATATTATAATTATACAAATATTATAATCATATTGTTATCGGCATAATACTGTGACTAAACAGTTTAGGTAAGTCCTCTAGTTTTTTTTTATTCTAATTATATAAAGTGATAATACGACGAAATATTATAATTATATAAATATTATAATCAAACTGTTATCGGCAAAATACTGTGACTAAACAGTTTAGGTAAGTCCTCTAGTTTTTTTTTTATTCTAATTATATAAAGTGATAATACGATACCTGTAAAGTGATAATTTTTGTACCTGGCAGAATTCTTTCTTTTATAATCGCTAGAAGAGTCTCTTTGTCTCTCTTCTCTACAGGAATCTCTCTCTCTCCCCCTCCCCCTCTCGCGCCCACCCCCAACCGTAGGCAAAACTCCGCAGTATGAGGAATTCGCGGATGGGGACCCTTTCTACCTGATACCCGTAGGCAAACTCCTACACTCGATACAAATGGCAGAAGGCGATAATGAAGTGGCCATTTAGTAGTCAATCATATGGAAATTATGATTGATTAGTTAAGAAGCACTGGATCAGTTTATTTGGCGGTAGAGGTGACCTAGATCCTGAAGCATGCGCAGTAGGTCCAGAGATATTGCGTGAATGACAGGTATTTTTAATAGCCTATAATATAGAGATAAGTATTTTTCATTGTATGTTACTGCAGTTAATTTGGGTTTTGCTGGTCTATTGTAGCGCTGGTGAAGATTGCCGGTACAACGGACTAAATTAACAATAAACAAAACGTACGATACGAAAGACACTAGCGACTACTTTTCAAACAATACACCCAATAGAACAACAATACCTGCAAACAAAAAATTAAAATGGACGCGGAACGTAGTTTTGAAAAGCAATTTCCACTCTGTCAAACGCATTGTCCATTATTTGACACTGTAAAAACACAACAGCTGACGTCCGTCCTCGGTATAAAGGTATTAATCATTGTAGAGCGTCGGGCAGTTGTAGAGTTGTTACAACAAAGGGTATATATGGTGTGACGTCACTAGTGAGAGAGAGATGGGTGGGTGGTTTGTACGGTGCCTGATTACAAATTTGAATACAGCGTTAAAATTTACAAAGTAGTCATTGCCTTGTATTAGCAGTTTAAATGTAATTTGGTGATTGTTTTGAAAATTTACAATTACTTATATCGAAGAAGGAAAGGTATGGCAAATTTGACTTCAATCTGTATTTATAAGATACCCTTCTCACTATGTTTAAGGGGAGTAATAACTTGAGATATTTTTCAATTTAAAACTATTTAAGAACTGTCAGGTTTCATTGCGGACTCACACGCAGAGTGTTTAACACTTAACAGACCAAAAACAATACAATACTAATTGTTGCTAGCCTTAGATCTACATATATTTTATGATACATTATTTATTTTGTGTCATAATGTCATAATTTTGCTATGCCTTAACCTGTTAAACCCTATACGTTTCAATGCAAACTTCCCAGAATGGCAAGCCAAATTGGTTCGTTTTGCAAGCATTTTTTAAAAGAAATCCGTCAAATATAGTAATTGTATCCCAATCCAAAAGTGTTCGATAGGTTTTTTGTAGAATACATATATGCAACTAAAAAATTAATTGATGTAAAATTTTTAAAGTTATTAGCTCAGAAAGCCTAAAATGATCATCAACTTTATATTTATATTGTGTCGTAGCTCATAAATATAAATGTATCTGAGATAAAATAAAATAAAATATAAATTAGACGTTTCTACGGAAGTACGTACAAAGCTTTGTAAACGACCTTTGAACAGTAATAAAGAAAGTTTTTATATGAGCCTAACTGCAATGAATACTTAAACATTTAAGTATTCATTGCTAACTGTTTCCTCATCATCGAGGATTCCCAGTATTCCTCCAGACATCCATTCTATCCTCAAAAACCTCCTCACACATCCCTCACAGTCGAGTCAACTAATCCGCCTTCACACACCTCACGTCCTCACCGTGCGTTAACATCACTTATAATTCCCTATTCTGAACTCGTTCGCTGGTTGATTAATCGCCTTTACCTTAACGAGCATACGTGGGATGCTCACATCACCCCAGCGGTGTGAAAATAGGGAAATTTTAGTTTAGAGGTTGGCAGCACTTCCACTCAAGCCTTTTCTTTATGATCGCATTTCAGAAGTCGAAGGTGTTATTTGTTTTTGTACATTACTAGGGGAGACCCCTGCGTGCTTTGCACGACAACCCTCTATGGAACCTTTTAAAAACATATGTTATGTGTTATTTATAATAAAGTGTTTGATTAATAATAACCTCAAAACTAAGATGGTACATAATGTTAAATGTCAAATTAAATTATTTCTTATATTTTATAACAGCAGTTATAATAATGGTTAACCAGCAAGGCTCAGGTCTTCACTTTAAAACCCTAACCTAAAAGCTAGAAATACAAAAATAATTGCTTCAAAATTTTAAATCAGCTGTTAATGGAAATATTAGAGCAAATAGCTACATTATCTGTTCTTTTATTCAATTGGTTGCTATGGTAATATATGTAAGTACATGTGTTGGTTTATCATTCTAGGCCTAACCTAAGAATTTTGGTTGACTAAATTTACAAATATTGAAATTAAAAAAGGTTTTTATCGAAATGAATTATAGCCTATGTCTCTCAGGGATAAAGCAGCGTTTCATTAGTAAAACTATTTTTTCAATCGGTTCAGTAGTTCCAGAGATTACCCCCTACATACAAACTAAGAAACAAACAAACAAAAAAACAAACTTTACCTCTTTATAATATTAGTATAGATTATTGTACCCTTGTCTGATGTAAACAGTTTACGTACGTTTTTGTGTGAGTTACGTATGATAAAATTGTTTGCTTGAATTAGATTTTAATGTGCAAATACTGTTTTTATAAAATAGAAAGAACACTGAGGATTACGACTTTGTTAATAATTATTATTATTTTTGAAAACAATAATTTTTCCAAATTAAATAACATAAAAATGTTAAAGATGATACATCTGTTATTTTTTACTAGGGTTTCATCCAGTAGGTCACTCAATCTAAGTTATAAAACATAGTAAGGATCAAACTCGCTTGTCATCTTATCGCACCAGAAATGTTGGGAAATGTTAGGCAACACTTTGAGTCCGGGCTGCATTTTTGTCAAGAAGTCAATGGTTCTCATTTCGAGCACTTAATCTGAGTGAAAAGGGGTTGAGTGCTAAAGGTTTCACTCATTGTAACATTATTATTAATGAAACTTTAAATAATAGTTTTTTGAGAAAAGTCATACCTTTGATTGGCTATTTTGTTGGACAGCGTCAACATAAAGACCTCCGGTTTGCGCCAATCGTCTTCTTTTATCAAGACCTTCAAAATGAGGTGTCACTCAATAGGGGTGCTCATTTAAAATTTTTGACTTACCCCCAAAATACCCCATTTTTGGGGGAGGGTTTAAAACTTACGATACACCAAAAACTCCATTTTCGGTCATGTTAACAATCCCCAAAGCAAACCTCTCTATTTAAATTAATAAAAAAATAATGGGGAGGGGTCTTTTAAGACACCCGGTATATAATTATTCTGTACGTGTGCATGTCACGCACTGAACTCCTCCTAAACGGCTGGACCAATTTTGATGAAACTATTCATGTGTGTTTCAGTGGGTCTCTGGATGGTTTATATTCACAATTAGAAAGGGTTGATATGGGGTTGCTACCCCTAAACAATAAATATAAATTAAACTAACTTTCTACAAGATGTAAAGCTAAAATTATGTAATATGTAATATTATTTCTAAAGGATATACAAACCTATTTGCAATTTGATTACTTCAGCCAAATGTATGAAATGGAATAACTACCCTTAAAATAAATAACAATGCACTTTCTGTTTCTACATTCTCAAAAACTACTCAACTAATTTTTCTCAAATTTCACAAGTTACACATTTTAGTCTCAGGATTTTTTTAGAATACAATCACTACAAACACACAGATATATATGGGGTGCCTATCCCTATACAGTAAAAATATATTGCACTCAATTCCTACAAACTATAAGTCTAAAATGATTTCATTTTATTCTTAATTGATAATATACAGGGTGATTCAGTAAAGCGTAGTGGGCTATGCAGATTCAGATTCTACATGCAAAAATAAGTCGATAATGTTAAATAACATTTTTTTGATTTCGTATTAGTTTAGCCGTAATCCGCCATTTTGTTTATTTACAAAAACTCACTGTAACTCTGGAAATAGGTAAGATATCGACTTCAATTTTGGAATAAGCATTTTATATGTTACGATTAACCAGTGTACCAAACACAAAGAATTTATTTTATAATTTTCAAAATGGCGGCCGTACCAAATTTTTAACGTGGAATATCTTGAAAACCACTAATTTTACAAAAAATGTTCAAGAAACAAAATACTTTCCTTTTTTAACGACAGACAAAATGCTTTTTTTTAGTTTCAGTAGGTCAAGGGATAACCGAGTTATCGACAAAAAACATAATTTCTTGGTAATTGTCTACAACAACTAAAATTAGCCTAAAACCACAATTTTTAAAAATTGAACAATTTGTGTAGTTATTTTTCTAGCGAGCTATCAGATTCTACATGCAAAAGTAAGTCGAAAATGTAGTATAACACTTTTTCGATTTCGGCTTAGTTTAGCCGTAATTCGCTTGTAGACAATTACCAAGAAATTATGTTTTTTGTCG
>JAGFPH010008061.1:12526-45117 GCA_018207615.1 Philaenus spumarius | reverse complement strand
TAAAAAACGACAAAAATGCAAATTTCTCAAAACGGCTCTAACGATTTTGATCAAATGTTCAGTATTTATAGTGCTTAAGATGCCAAACAAAATGACACCACCCGCTTTTATCAAAACTTCGGCGTTTTATAATTATGGGGAAATGTTTAAAAATAAACAAGTTTGTGTTGTCAATCTAGCATCGCGGTGGCGGCCGCACGGGTTAGCACCACGGTAGCGAGCACGGCCAGTAATTCAAAGGTCGCGCGATCGAATCCCGCCTGGGACAATAATTTTTTTATACGATTGACGTAGGTAGAATATTATTTTTTTGTTTTGTTCTAAAAAGTAGTAAAAACAATATTATTTTGACTACAGTAAGTTTGTATTTTGTTAGATTTGTTGTATTCTGTACATTATATTAATTAGGTTTAGTACCATTGAAAGATATGTACATAAAATATGGTTCAACTGGGCCACCCCCGAAAGGAGAGGCTTTTAGTCTTGTAAATAGAAAGTCAATAAAGCTTCCGCAGGAAAGACGGGCTACTGCAGCGACCCTTACGGTAAGAGCTAAGATCGGGAGTAGTAAATGAGCACCGATCGCGGTCCCCAGAACATGTTTTTAGGAGTAATTCAAATCAGTATTATCAAGAGTACATGTATATATGTGTTCGCAATCTAACGGCCGCATTATATGTCCGATTTGTTTCAAATTTGTACACACGTCGTTTGCCTATAAGTCGCTCGGACGTGGTCTGTAGCCGACAAAATGCTACAACTGAAAGCACGTTTTTTGACTTGAAGAAACTATTTTTTTTTTTAGATTTTTCGTACGAGTATGAAACTTTTTTAAGGTTTCATCTCAACAAATAAATAACATATAGGTCACTATTCTACACGTTTTGTTGGTTTACACGACCTTATAGCTCGCTTGGTTAACCCAAAATCAATCGAAACGTAAAATACCATAAAAGTAACCTGTTCAAATCTACGTGGGGGCTTTTACCGTCGGGGCATCTTCTGGTTCGAGTTTGTACTACGCGAACGAAGCGAAGCAGTCCATAACAAGTTTTCCCGCTGAGAGTGGAACGAAGATGGAGGCTGAATTGCAAACACATTCTACTAATATGTGTCAATTAACAATTACCTTGGGCTGACGAACAATCCTTAATCTCTATATGTATAAAAGCGAAATACCAATCACTCACTGACACATCACGATTTCTCAAAAACTACCGAACGGATTGAAATTAAATTTGGTATGTAGCTTCCTCGAGGGCCATAGGTGCTCACTAAGAAAGGGTATGAAAAATTTCGAAATTTTAGGAGGGGTTTGGGTAATTAACAAGGTAATTAACTAGTAATTTAATTGGCAATTATTTGCGTAAGCTCCAGAGATTTCCTCGACACTTTTCGTAAACTCCAAGTTTCCAGCACTCCAGACTGAATCAATAAACTCCAGTTTAAATACGTCAACTATTAACAACCAACTTAAACGTTTAAAATTGCCAAAACTTTTTAAACAGACGTCGGGTCGCCTGTTAAGGTGAAGCTCGCGTTAATTTGCGTTTAGTATACACCGAAGCCACCTCTGAAGGGTAAGATATATATTTACTTGAAGAAGCACTTCAGATGTCTGGAGCAATACGCATTAACTAGGTTAAGGGGAGGGAATTTATTGTCTGTAGAGCTGACAGGGAGAGGTATATTATTTGTTGTCCCGTTTAATAAGGGAGAGCCTGTTTTGTTAATCACTCGTGTTCGTGGTCGCATTAGGTGTATTAAAATTGTGTTCCTACAAATGACACAGAGAAAGCTTAAACCGGTGTGATTTTAATTTACAAAAATGTGCAGAATTCTATTTTAACTAATTCAAAAACGTTTCCATACAAAACAATCTTCAGCTCAGTTGTATGGTGTTTTTAAAACTTTATAGCCCTGTAACTTTTAAACATTTAGTCGTATAAAAAAAACACCAAGAACAAAAAAGTCTTAAAATAACCTGATAAATCCAAAATCATCATTAAATATAGGGCTTTTATATTAGATTCGAAAGTTCGTCGCTATATTGGAAATAGCGCCATTTACAAATATTTGAACTGCATATTTTTTAATTTCTCAAAAAACAAGGAAAGGTTCCCCAGTTAAAGTTTGCTGTCAGATTTATAGTTTACAAGATACCAATGGTGGCCCATTTAAAAAAGACATCCTGTATGCAGTATTGTAATCCAATTCATGTCCAACAGAATATATTACAATTTGGTAACCAGTATGTGAAACATAGTTATAATACTAGAAATGAATGTGATATTGTAGCTCCTAGTATAAGACTAGTTAAAACTCATAAGAGTTATTATTACCAGCAGTAAATAGTATTCAATAAACTGCCATTGTAGCTTAGCCTGAAAACACTTTCAAAACTGTTATTAAAAAATGGCTTGAACAAAAACTTTCTACTCTGTGGAGAAATACATGAATTGTAATTTAATTGATATAAACTTGTAATGTGTTACTATGTTATGTACCTACCTACATTCCAATATTTAATTTCATTTATTACAGCCAAGAGACATATAAATGCATAGACTCCGTCCAATATAAATTAACTTCTTCATATACTACAATAATTAAATAAATTTAAATTAAATAATTAATATAAGTACTACAACATATAACAAGTTTATAACAATCACATTATTTTTGTACAAGTAAAAACATATAACAAATAATTTAAACACAATTTACACAAATATAAGAAATCATAACTAATAAACGGTACCAGGAACTGGCACATACTTTCTCACAAATATATTAAATTTAAATTATTAAACAGATTCACTGAGACTTCAAGGGTGAGGTAGGAGAGGTGATTTTTTATTAAAGTTGGAGATTAACTAATAAATATTATTATTATTATCTAGAGAGAAAACTATTCCATCGATTTCGAACAAATTTGCACCAAACACGTCAATTAGGTCTGTATAGATGCACGAAAAAATTGTTTTGAAACATTTTGAAAAACAACCCCCTTTATGGCCATAAAACCCCCAAAATTCAGTTATTATTATAATTATTAGCTAAACGAGAATTTTTATAAAGATGCTGTTTTTTGCATATGGTAGGGCACATTAAAGGCTACAAATAAGCAAAATTTTATAAAAATCGTTATAGCCATTTTTTTATAAAAAAATAATAACTGATTTTTTGGAGGTTTTTTGGCCAAAAAGGGGGTTGTTTTTCAAAAATTTTCAAAACCATTTTTCGTGCATCTCAACAGGCCTACTTGAAATGTCTGGTGCAAATTTGTTTGAAATCGATAGAATAGTTTTCGCCATTTTGCCAAAAAACCCCCAAAAATCAGTTATTATTATTATTTTTAGCTTAACGAGAATTTTTAGACAGATGCGGTTTTTGCATATGGTAGGGTACATTAAAGGCTACAAATAAGCCAAATTTTATCAAAATCGTTAGTTTTTTTTTATAAAAAAATAATAACTGATTTTTGGGTTTTTTTGCAAAAAAAGGGGGTTGTTTTTCAAAAATTTTCAAAACCGTTTTTCGTGCATCTATATAATCCTAATTGACATGTCTGGTGCAAATTTGTTTGAAATCGATCTGATAGTTTTCGCCATTTCGCCAAGAAACCCCCAAAAATCAATTATTATTATTATTATTAGCTAAACGAGAATTTTTAGAAAGATGCGGTTTTTTGAATATGGTAGGGCACATTAAAGGCTACAAATAAGCTAAATTTTATCAAAATCGTTAGAGCCGTTTTTTTATAAAAAAATAATAACTGATTTTTTTGAGGTTTTTTGGCCAAAAAGAGGGTTGTTTTTCAAAAATTTTCAAAACCCTTTTTCGTGCATCTATACAGGCCTAATTGACATGTCTGGTGCAAATTTGGTTCAAATCGATCTAATAGTTTTCTCTCTAGCTTTGTATACATACAGACATACAGACATACATACAGACATACATACAGACATACATACAGACATACATACAGACAGACATTTTGTAAAAACCACTTTTTTGGACTCAGGGGGTCCCAAAACGGATATTTCCACAAAAATCTCAACATCGATTTTTTTTGCGATCACTATACTTTCTCTATACTATAGTATAGTGAGAAAGTAAAAGGGGAGAACAAGCAATATGAATTAAAATTCAATTAAAAATTTAATTATGGATATCCTACAGTAATTGATAAAAATATAATATTTATAATTTCAATATAATAGAATAATTAATATAAATACTACAACACACACAACATATAACAACTTTATACCAATCACACTTCGAACAATTATTTAAACTAATAATTTAAAATAAACATAGGCTACATACGTGTGTTTTAATTTAAAATTGGAGAACACATCCATGATTTCAAGGCCGGCTACAGTACACAGAACTCCTCCACAATAGTAGCTGTCTAAGATTGTTTTTAAAAGGTAAAATATCCTACAAATTTTTAATGCTCTGTGGGAGCTTATTTATCAGTCCAGCACCAGCTTGGTAAGGAAATTTGCTGTATAGATTCAGTCTGTGCTGTCTAGCACGTTAATTATTAGCTTGCCAGATACTAACTGTGTATATCTTTATTTTGGATATGTTCACATTTAAATTTAAAGTAGAGTATCACCTCAAGTATATATATAATTGGAAAATAACTCCAAGTTCTTTAAAAGCAACCCTACATGACTCAGTTTTTTTAAGACCTGCCATAAGCCTTATAGCTTATTACTTTCCTTACCCTATACTAGGTAAGGTAAGTATTGCGATCGACCCAAAAATTCGATGTCGAGTTTTCATAATATCTTTACGTTTCAAGGCCCCCTGAGTCCAAAAAATGCATTTTTGGCAATTGGTCTGTCTGTGTGTCTGTGTGTGTGTGTGTCCGGAGTGCACAGGGCAAACGGCTGGACGGATCGAACTGAAATTTACAGGATATCTTCAAACACGTAAACAATTAAACCCATGTAAATTTGAAGCAAATCGGAGGTGGTGTTTTACCGTGGGACCAGTTTTTAGCACATTTTTGGTATTTACTCCAAAACCCCTCTAACGATTTTGATTAAACTTTGCTAACATACTCTACTCAGACCCCCTTAACACGCTATGTACGCTATATACCCTTAAAAATTCGTTAAAAAAAGTTATTACAAAAACGCAAGTTATTTTGTTTGTATCTCCGAAATGGCTGGTCCTATCGACTTGAAAATGGTCTCATTCGATTCAGCGTCCAAAGGAATGTCAAAAAAGATACCCCACTCAACTTTTTCCATTTTTTCAAAAATTGACCCCAAAAACGCCATTTTTGGGGGTGAGAAATCGATTGAGACCAAAATCAGGTCCGTGGGATTAACCGTTTTGAAGTTAGTACCGCTTTCTTCGAAACGGGTACTCCTATTAACTCGAAAATGGTATCATCAATCTCTCGCTCGAAAAATTTGGTAATTGATACAGCATCTATTTTGGTAAGGAAAGTTGTGTGATGTGCACACCAGATGTTTTTTATTGCAAGACAAAACCCCTTTGTATATTCCGAATATGATTGTTTACCTGTTGCCTGTATTGTGTTTAAAGGCAATAAAGCATTGTTGCAATAAATATTATTACTAACATTGTAACGTAGTCTTAAGCCACGCCCTATTTGGTTTTGTATAAATGAGGGACATGAAACACTGTTAGATAAGTTATATTCTGATTATTGTAGCTTGCGCATCAATTAAGATGGCGATTTTGTCGTTGAAACGCGTTTGGGTTAATAAACGTATTATTTGTGAGATTCTGTGTTCAACTTTTATTCTAATGGGATAGTGTGTTGAGGAAATAAATGAAGCCGATATTGGTATTGCAAAAATTGTTTGTAAAGCTCTTTTTGAAAATATGTAGGAGCTAAT
This sequence comes from Philaenus spumarius, assembly GCA_018207615.1. Lineage (NCBI taxonomy): Eukaryota > Metazoa > Arthropoda > Insecta > Hemiptera > Aphrophoridae > Philaenus > Philaenus spumarius. Next base: position 39,226 of record JAGFPH010008061.1, on the reverse strand, counting down.
ACACTCACCCTTGTGTATTTGAGATTAAATGTTTTACCTCTAAGAAATATTTTCATATATAAGGACCTCCGAGTCTCTGGTACGGAACACCACTTCTAATCAGTCGTCGTTTGACCGCCCGCCGTAGTAGACGTCTACTGGACAATTGATATTATGTGTTGTGAGTTGCATGTTGTTCTGTTGCGTGTAATGTGAACTGTTAATTTATAATATCTGATGATGAAACGTAGTTCTTGAAACGCGTCATATGCAGGGTGTAAAAAAACTTTCAGGACTTTGGGATATGATTCCTCATACAAAAAGGAAGAAAAAACTACATATAAATATAGCCCCGAAAACGCTCATTTTTCCAGATATCCGCCATTTTGTTTTTTGTACAAAATAATTCATATCTAGAGAATGAGTTGACTTATTAGGTTCAAACTTGTCACGCAGTTTAACATAACCATGATCTATCTCAAGAAAAATAAACAATTAAATCCAATAATGCGTTTCAAAATGGCGGCTGTTTTAAAATTTCAAACCTAAATTGCTCAAAAATCGTACATTTTAACAAAAAATTTCAAGATACCTTTTTAGTAGCCCTTTTTATTCCCTATCGGATGTTGTAACGTTTAAAACAATCGGATGAAGGATAATAGTTGAGTTGTGTGTAATAATTGGTTTGTTCAACCCGACCTCCTATACCAACACAGTAAACACTACAATATTGTATGTGCATTTGCTGTCATTTTATTTAACTTATCGATTATCCTTCATCCGATTGTTTTGACAGTTAAACATCCGATAGGGAATCAAAAGATCTACAAATAAACGGTACCAGATAACTGCCACAAACTTTCTCCCAGTTGAAACTTTATACCTTCCCGAGAGTAGCATAGGAGGTGGTTATTAGCGAATTTCCATAGGAAAAATGAGCTATTGCAGTGGCCCTTATGGTGAGACCCAAGGTCGGGAGTAGCAAATGAGCACCGATCATGGTCCCAAAAACACGATATATATATATATATATATATATATATATATGTATATATATATATATATATATATATGTGTTCGCACTCTAGCGGCCGCATTTTAAGTCCGATTTGGTCCAAATTTGGTACACGTGTTGGTTGTTTATGTGGCTCGGACGAGTTCGTTAGTCAAAAAAATCCAACAACCGGAAGTACGTTTTTTAACCGGAAGTAACTATTTTTTGAGATTTTTACTACGAGAATGAATTTTTTTTAGAGTTTTTTCTAACAATATAAATGTAGGATGTTATTCTGCGCATTTTGTTTTTTTACGCGACCTTATAGCTCGCTTGGTTCCCCCAAAATTGACAAAAACGTAAAATACCATAAAAGTACCCAGTTTAAAGCCAAGTGATGCAAACTCGCGAGGCCACTAGGAGGAAACAAATTCTGCTAATATATTGCGTATACACAGACAGCTGTTCAACGCCTTCGTGAGTAGACCTATTTCCCAAATTGTTGGTTGAAACCCTAAAACATAGGCATATAAACTTAATTTTGGAAATTCGCTCAACTCACGTCAGCGGTCCAGCTGCGTGGTCGATTTTTTAGAATTGCAAAAGTAGGAAAATGTTACCATGGAAATATTAGATGCATGTAACACAAATTCATAATATATTATTAATATTATATTATTATTAAACTATTCAATCGATTTCGAACAAATTTGCACCAAATATGTCAATTAGGTCTGTATAGATGCACGAATAAAGGTTTTGAAAATTTTGAAAAACAACCCCCTTTTTGGCCAAAACCCTCAAAAATCAGTTATTGCTATTATTACATAAACTAGAATTTATAGAAAGATGCGTTTTTTTTTTGCATATGGTAGGGTACATTAAGGGCTACAAATAAGCCAAATTTTATCAAAATCGTTAGAGCCGTTTTTGAGAAATTTAGATTTTTCTCGTTTTTTGGGCATTTTTGGGGGGTAAAACCCCTTAAAAATCAAAAACTTGAAAAAATGAAAGAAAGCCTGGAGATATTCCAGAACTATACCTACATACCAAATTTCATCAAAATCGAACAGTTGGTATGGTCTCCAGCTCAGTACACATCCTTACAGACACACGGACAGACATCACAAAAACCACTTTTTTGGGTTCACTGAGCACCAAAACAAATAATTCCACTAAAAATATTTTTTGGTTCAGGGAGCACCAAAACAGATAATACCATTAAAAATTAAATTGAAAAATTTGGACGAAAACAATACTTTCTCCATATATACTACGTATAGGGTGGAGAAAGAAAAAAGGTATCTTGACATTTTTCGTTAAAATGTAATTTTGATTTGAAATTTTCAAACAGCTGCCATTACCAAACGTTTGATTGGATTTAATCGCTTATTTTTCTTGAGATATATCATGAGATAGACCACTGTTAGCTTAAACTGCATGCCAAGTTCGAACTCAAGCGGTCAAACCGTTCTCTAGATATGAATTATTTTGTACAACAAACAAAATTGCGGATATCTGGAAAACTAAGCGGTTTCGGGCCTGTGTTTATATGTAATTTTTTGTTACTTTTTGTACGAAGAATCATATCCCAAAGTCCTGAAAGGTTTATTTTTACACCCTGTACAAAGAACGCAGACAAAGTCACACGACGGAAACAAAATATTTAAAATTATTATCATACGTACAGAATTGAAAATATGAAAGTACTTGTAGACCAGCGAGTAGCTAAAATTTTTATTAAAATAAACAATAGCCTACATTTTTTGATAGCGTTATTATAAAATTTAACTACCTCGAGACATTAAGTACTTGGAGATCCCTAGACAATTTCTTAGGTGTACAATATATTTTTTGTTAGTTTGAAGGGATATTGAAGAGTTAATGTACACAGCGCAGTAATAATAAACTTTCGTCTAGAATAATACGTTTCCGAAGGTCTTGTTATCATAATGTCTTAGTTATTGTAAATACTCCCAGTAGGAGAAAATTATTTCTAATTCGGTAAGACAAATTAAAGGACTGAGAATTCAAGGGGTATAAGTGTCGTGAAGTTAGTTCAAATTGTTATAATTAAATTAAGGTAAAACCATGATCACTAAAACTAGTATATTTTAAATTGCTAGGTTCTAGACTAAAAAAATTCGGCTAATAATAACGAAGATTAATTTGATTTTCATCCTCTTATTTTTTGTTATCAGCCAATATTTGATAAAAGTTGTCACTTGCACCCCTGGGCTGTTTACACATTCACCGCTAAGGACGCACATGCGAGCTTGGCTGTGAACACTATGAGAAGCGGCCGACGCACAGTGCATTGCAATAATCCGTATTGGGAGAATTTTCAATACACAGAGCATTGCGTGCCAATTTAAGCCTATGCACTATGGACGCACATGTGCGTCCGCTTTAAAATATTAGTGATTATTACGTAGAAAGGTTCAAAAATAAAGTAATTTCTATTAATTTCTAAACGGTTCGAAGTAGTTTTTTTTCGCCACTAGATTTCAGCACATGATAGACTTACAGTTTTATTCCTTGGCCATAAACATTTAAAGTTTCGAAGAGCCAGTTTCTGCACTTAACTCTGTTATTCAAAAAATGTCATTTGTACCCCTTGGCTTCTCAGGGCATCAATTATTGTCTTCCGGGGTGTTTTGCAGTTTTCTTCATATTGTAATTATCATGAGTGTATGTGAGTGTACAATTGTGATACAATGGTATCACGTACAAAAAATATTGTCCCAATTTTACCAGACAGGCAAAAATAAGGAAACAGTTTCAATAAACTTAGGTCCGGAAATGCTTAGATTTCTAAGTATACCCCATTTTTTTACTAAACACTTAATATATTTTAAATAAAAAAGATGTTGACTTAAAGTTTACATATGTTTTACTTTATTTTTTACCTTTGTATTATAGACCAGAACGTTCTGTTTTACACTTTGTAAAATATTTGTAAAACCGCTAACTTTACAAAAATATTTTATGAAACAAAAACGAAGATTATTTTAATAAAAAACAAAACCTAGCTCAAAAGAGAACCGAGATAGAGGCGAAAATCTTGAAATTGCCAGTGGAATCAGCTCAGAAAGTGGTCTGAACATTATGCAAAGAACTTATTATTTTAGCTCATAATAACTTTAAAATATTTTGTTTCTAGAGTAATTCTGGATATTGTTGACAACTACCAAGACATACATTTTTCCTTTTTTTTTGCCAATATCTCTGTTATCCTTTGAGCTACAGACAAAATAAACAAACCATTGTGTTTGCCATTGAAAAAATAAACTTTTTTATCTCTTGGTAATTTTTTTGTAAAGTTAGAGGTTCTTGAGATATTTCACATTAAACATTATAAACTTCCGCCATTTTGAAAATATTTAAAATAATGTTCTAATTTTTCGCAAAGTGATACAAGGTTACGCAACAAATAGGTCTACAAAGTTTGAGCTCAATATCTTTTCTACTTCCAAAAATATTAAGTATTTTGTGAAAAACACATACAGACAGACAGACGAAAAAATAAGCACTTTATACGCATGTTTATATTGTCAAATATGTTTGTCTGGATCCCAGGAACATATCCACAAAAGGGGTCCAGAGAGTTCGGGGACACCCTGTATATAAAAATATATTTATTTAAAATTTAGAAATTATGTGTTAAGTCCCCCACGTAAAAAGCAGACTACCGGTACTGACAAATAAAACAATTTGAAATGAAACATAGTTAATTGAAACAACGTCATGCCGTGCGAGTTGGTTGCAGTCCGTATATTTGTTTATACGTTATACTTCCAAACAAAACTGGAGCTATGCCTGTGTGTTTGATAATGTCAAAAAAACTGTATCTGTTGTTAAAAGTTCTAATGTTAAAAGACACTTTGAGACTAAACACAAACCTTTTGATACAAAATACCCAAAATGTAGCAGCCTTCGAAAGTCCAGGATAGAGAGTTTACGTTCGAACTACTTAGCTTCTACCCAAATATTAAATCGAACAATAAGAGCCAAAGAAAAATGTGCAGAGGCTTCTTTATGTGTTTCGTTGACTCTTGCAAAACATATGAAACCTTTTACTGATTCAAACATTTTCAAAGAATGCATTATTGAGGCAGGAAACGTATTATTTGAGAATAAACAAGATGTAGTTGACATTATTCGACCCATTCCGCTTTCTGCATCCACAATCACAAGAAACACTGAAGTTTTATCAGAAGAAAGTTGTAAAAGTTTTATCGGCTACACAGAGAATCAGCTGCACAGGTTCAACTCCGAGCTTCAATTCCCAATTTTTGCAGCTGAAAAAAAAGGGGTGTTAAAAACTTGACCGGCCCGTGGCAGTCTTATACAAATTTGAAATGGACCTTCATGAAATGTAATTGGTGATCACTGCACTATATCACTATGTTACGGCCGTCTCAGTTATCTCTGCAAAGAACAATGATGTCAGTCATAAATGCATTAACATACCATTCTACCAATTTAGCAACAGTTTTAATAAAAAATTTTTTTGGTTCTTGGTCTCTTATTGCAAAACTAAGAATGTGCTTTGCAGGTAATTTTGTCCTTTGGTCTGTTATTGCATAGCAAAAACAGTTCATGCCATATTTTTCATTAAGAAACCATCCTCTAAAATTGGTACCTTAACTTATGAATATCAATTGTAAAAACGTTATACTTAACATTTGTATGTGTCGTCTGAAACAATGGTCACAGTTTCCTTCTGCCTCGACAATGTAATAGTCAGACTGAAATATGCTTTGAATCAGTCCATTAATAAGACCTTGCATATTTAACCCTCCGGCTTTGCGATCAAGAAATATGCCTATCTGAAAATAAGTTTGAATCAATTGCTGTACTGTAAACCTAAATAAAACCTAACCTAGGCAAACACACAAAAACGAATTCCATATTATTATAAGGCTATTTCTTAAAATGAATGGAAACTTCTTTTCCACCCAAAAAATATAGGGTAATTCTCTAGAAAGTGAAACTGGCATGGTATTTTTTTAAATAATGTTGCAGTAGGCTACTTTTAATGGGTGTCAGTAAAATACATAAATTCAATGATTATATTAAACGAATTATTTTTCCACCATATTTTGAAAAAATGCTTGCAAATTTAACAAATCTTGTGAGCATCACTGACCCAGAAAAATTACTCCAATTTAAATGTAACTGTTTTGGTCATATTGCAATATTTGCATAAAATTATACACCTATTTTAGAACCTTGTCTTAGAGCAACATTCCAATAACATAAAATGGATGTTTTATGTTCTTGAAGTCATTAATTTTAAGGTACAATTTCCCAACACATCTCACTATGACTCTTGCGTAAAAAAACATCTAATTTTCTTTCTACTGACTTAAAAAATAGCATTATTATTATTATACTTTCTGTGCAAAGGTACTTTGTTAAGGTTTATCTGAAAAAAAATATAACTGTATTTTTATTTTGAATATTTTGTTGTTTTACAATGTTTTTAAAATCTGTCCCGTACATCACATGATGCACAGGACATAAGTAAAAGGGTAAATAAGTGCAGTTATACAAAGATGAAATGGATCTTATCATATTTATTTATCATTACAGAGTATATCATGTTAAACATGAATAAAAATTAAAAAACATATTTTTTTATGTAAAGTATTTACTGTGACAAAACTAGTATTGTATAGGCACTTTTCAAATAACGTTCATGTTTAAAAAATGTTATTAATAGCCTACAACACAAAACATAACATGTGCCTTGCGTGACTATAGTATGCACATATATATTTATATACCCCTAGGCTATGTATATGTGCAGGCCTAGGCCTATAGCTTTACTAAAATTATAAACAAGCTGTGGCTTCAAACAAAGTAAAGGGCAATTCCATAGAAAGTGAGCCTTTGAATTTTTTTTTATTAAACAAATAATATTTTTAAATTATGTTATAATTGAGAAAGGTGTGTACACTCTTTCAAATAGTAGGCTACCAATTTAAAAAATTCCGTTTATTAATTTTTAATTCCTGTTTTACAGCAAATGATGGCTTATACTAGTTAGATTTTTCCTATATTTTGATTGGTCGCACTTTCAAGTAACACTAGCAGATGCACCGAGTAGAGCATTTGTGAATGATAATAAAAAAACTTAGTAACTTAATGAGTTATGTAAGTTATCTACTGATATAATGGAATTTAAAGGTATAGGCTGTTATATTGTAGTTTTTGATTCTTATAGCCTACTAATTGATTAGAAATGATAACTATTAAAAAAATAAGTCCTCAAATGAAATAATTTGCAAGTTTAAAAGTATTTTTTCAAAATTTGGTGTGCCAGATATTTTATATTGTAATAGGCTAATAATCCATTCAGTATAGTCAACAATTTAAAGAATTTGCACAAAAATTGAATTTTTAAGTTTAAACTGCTAGTCCAAAGTATCCAAAATCAAATGGTCTTGCGGAAAAGGGAGTAAACATAGCAAAAAATATATTAAGAAAATCTATTAAAGGTTCAGTTGATTTGTATTTTATGCTTTGTTAGACTATCGTAATACTTCTTACAACATATGGACTTAAAGTCCTTCACAGTTAATTAATGTTTATTAATAGAAAATTGAAGTACAATTTTCCTGTTAGTAAATATGATTTGAAACCCAAATTAAATTTCACAAAGTTAAAAATAAAATGATCAGTAAGCGATTTGCACAGAAGAAGTAGGCCTATTATGACAGATCTGCAAGGGACCTTTTACCACTGAAAAAAATTATATGATTAGCCTATGTAGGCCTATAAAGATTTGAAAGAAAGTAAATTGTAGAAATCTGTCATTGTTCTTAAAAAAATAACAAACCCTAGGGCCTAGATCCTATTTAATCAAAACAAATGAAGGAAAGATAATTAAGAGAAATAGATGGTTCCTTAGAAAATCTTTTGCAAATTGTCTTAATGGAAATAATAATAAAAATAAGCAGTCTTGTATTTAAAATAAAGGATTGTCACAGTCTTATTCCAAAGCAAATCATAAGGATTTTTCTTGTAAATAGGCTACTCTAGTAGAGGTAGGGTTATCAAACCTCTTATAAAACTAGATATTTAAGTTTTATTTGTATAGGCTAGCCTATTATAACTTTTTATTACATTTATGTCCTTTGTGTATTGAGTCGCTATGGATGAGTTTGTATTAATGATTGTTTATTTGGACTCACTATAAGAGAAAAGATGTAACATATATGTTAATATGTATTGTCAGGATGGCAGAACTGAGTAACATAGGTTAATATGTAGGCTATTGTCAAGTTAGTATGTAGTACTGTATTGGCAATGGCCTAGGCCTACTAGTGTTAAGGCTAATACTCTCAAAATATACATTAAATTGACTATGGTAATTCTTAATTATTACTTACCTCCACTTAAAAATTCGTCAAATGAAACATAAAGAGTTGATTTTGCTGTCACAACGGTAGTTTCAATTTCACAGGTAGCACAGGGTAGTTTCAATTTCATAGTACTTCATTCACAATATGACGTATAATAACTTCTTATTAATCTTAATCAACATATTTATAATAAAATCACCTTAAGGCGATCCACCTCCAAAAACATACTTTTTTGTATTTTTAGGATTTAACCTTTGAATAAATTTTTATATTTCAAAAGCGACAAATGATTTGAACGAGCCACACATAACTTAAAGCCTTCTCTGATGATTACTGGTAAAATTGTAAAGCAAGAAAAGCACTGATAAAACATAATTATAAAATATTACCTTACTGTAACGGTTTTAACAAAATGGAGGAAACAAACATGAAACATGGAGGGTGGAGATGGACGTATTAGAGGATAGAAGACGAAATCGTGTTATTGAGAGCAGAAAATTTCAATGCGCGGAAACCACTGTCTAGAGAATAGAGTAGAGACAGTAGCTCAGCACTCAGCAGAAAATTATACAAAATCATATAAAATCCCCGAAAAAGTATACGGAAAATTACACTATTGATAGATCAAATGACTATAAGAAGTATTATTGCGAAGAAATTAATAATCGAATATGTTATATGAAAATGTACGAATGTTTACGAAGTTATACAAATAGGTCTTTTTTAAATTTATAAAAAGGAATATATTAATAATAAAGGGTTGTATTTATATACAGTTTATAACCTCAAAGAAAATCTTATACCGTAACGTATTTTAGCATACACTAGGTAAAAAAAAAAAAAAAATTATAATGATTGAAGTTGTAAGCACAACTTAAGGGGGCGCTTCCCTGCCCGCCAATTGAATCTTATTCCCATAAGAGCAATGCTACAGAATAAGTCATTTTTTCCCGTTAATTCGTGGAATAAATTTAAAAATTTGGTTTCATTTTGAAGTACTGTCATATGCGGATGTTGATTGCCGAATACATTTTCAGAAACCGTTTTATTGTTTTCATAAACGTATGATATAAATAGTAAAAAATAGTAAACTTTATAAATTTTTTACTCAGTTGCAAAAAGAGATATTGCAAAAATCCTTAGCAATCAACACCCACAATCTATTTTACTTTAAGAAAAAAAATACAGCTTTCGTTTTTTAACAAAAACAGCACAAAAATATGCTTAATAGTGAAGGTATGTTTTGGTTATTTAACATTGAAATTGGTACCCAATATCGTAGTTTTGAATGTGGAGAGCCGAGCCTTAACGTATAATCTAAGCTCGGTTTTGTTTAAGTACTAGTAAGCTCCCATGAAAAATCACAGGCAGATCAATTAGATAGAGAAATACACAAGAGAAATACATAATTTTTAAAAAACTATTTAAAAACGACAGACTTTATTTAGGTCTACATAGCTATGCTGGTGGGGATTTTTAACTCGGTAAATGTGTATAATTTTAAGGATTATAAAACTGCATGCATATTTGTAAATTTTTTGTATTTATATACATTATTATAATATCTAAATAAAGGTACAAATATTATCTTTGAATTGGTTTTTATTTCATATTCATAGATCAAATTATTTTGAAGTTATTAATATTATAGTGAAGAAATTAATAATGGAATATCTATGTTATACGAAGATGTACGAATGTTTCCGAAGTTAAACGAAGGTATCTCTTCTTTAAATTTGTAAAACTAATTTATTGATGACTAGCTGACCCGGCAATGCTTTGCTATTGCTTAATTTGAAACTTTGAAAGCCTGTAATTCGTATCCCTGAGGGCTGATGTAAATTATAATGGGATTCTGCTCATTGCTTGATTTACCTAACCTAAAATTATATTCATTTTTTGATCCAAATCAGTTGTTGATCCAACATCTTTTCAGTGTCTCCAGGAAGCACAGCTTGAACAATTGTAGCTTTGTAGGGATGTTATGTGTGAGTTTATGTATTTACTCAATGAACTTTTTTGAAATACTACACAAATCCGCTTCGTCTCTTATGCTACATTAAAATAGAATCCCTTTTATACCTTCGTCCACTGGCTCTTTGTGGGTAACTTTTTCCCAGTTGCATAAGGATGATATTTTACACTGTATCTAGTAAACCAAGTAACGTAATAAGATGAATGTTGTAAAAATTAATATGTAATTGAATGCAATGTAATTGTCATTAATTTGCCTATAATTTTGAAGTATTTAATATGCTACCAGAGCAGTTCACATCTAACTCCCGTGTCTGCCATCTTTCATATGAATAGTAATTGTGACAAGCAGTGTAAGATTAAGGCCATTTAAGAACGAAAGATAGTACCTATGTATTATTGTCTGTATTTCACCTTGGGGTAATTTTAGCCAAGTGTTTGGAATAACTTTAGCTCAGGCACTTTGAAGTTTGACTCTTTAATTTGTTTTCGTTATTGTTAGTATTCTGTAGTACCCTACATGATTATTTTGACCTTTATAATAAAGTTCTTGAGCTTCAATGCAGATCTATCACTGATCACTAACAATATATTCAGAATAAGATTCTTAGAAATAAAAAAAGGATTGGCTTAAGATTGTGAAAAGGTCTTGGCAAATTACATTCCTGAAATGTTAGAAGAATGTTTGCAAGGTATAAGATAAGCAATTTTAGAGGGGTTAGTTGGTCATTGGAACACGAAAGAAACACTGTGTAAGAAGTTATCAGTAGGCTAGGCTACTAATTTCTGTATCGAAAACTGATCAAGAAGTTAAAACAACAAAAATTAGTGGGCTATTGGTTATTCAAAAATATATTCTTAAAATTAGATCCTAAAAAAATTGAAGTTCCCGAATGAAATAACTTTCCTTTCCTCAGACAGTTACCATAAACATAAACATAATTTGTAGCCCTAAACATTTTTGTTTTTTCTTATGTATACACTATTTATTAAATTCAATATTAGTGTGGTTATTTTTGTAAACATTTGTTGAGTATAATTATGTTGTTAATTTTTGACATAAAAAGTTTATCAAAATGTATGTTAACATGAGAAAATGTTACCACAGTTTAGCGGCATCAATTCTGTTTTACATAAATTATTTTTGTATAAAAGTAAAGTAATATTAATCATCTTTTGGTTCTGTTGCAGGGGGGGGGGGGGTTAATAAATTAAATTATGAATTTTAGCCTAAATATAGCACTTAAACAATATTGCAAGTGTAACGTAACAATTTTAATAAAACTAAACTAGGATGTATTTTTAGATTGTATTGAAAATACGAGGATATTGTAAATCTAAATTGGACACATTAAATAATATTAACCGTACCGGTGATATTACAAAATATTAAAGGTTTTGTAGATTGAGGCTCCAAAACGGTGACCCACTTGGTAACAGTCCTGTCTGTAATGAACGAGATGAATTTAAAAACGACTTTGTAAAATCGCTAACTTCAGGGCGGCCTCTAGGAAATTTGATAAATATCATCAATACATTAAGGTTTATATTTACATACTAAAATGTAAACATTCGATGTATATTTATTATTAAAAATATACTGCATTGTATTCATTTGTTTATCTTAACAATATTTTCAAGTTTTTTTAAAATAGGTAAATGAAATATAGCAAAACCTCTTTCGTAGTATGTAATAGTTTTAGAGTGTGTAAATTACAAACTGCAAACTTACAGTAATGTAATTGGAAACCTCACATAATGTGTCGAGAATCGTACATTTCAATAAGAGGCAATCAACTCCTTATAAAAGCGAGTTTAGCGAGTGTACGTACGTAGTAACCAAATTCTATACATCTTGCGTAGTAACAACATAATATAACAGCTGATTTCACACATCATCTGTAGGCCTAATACTTAAACAAAACCTAGCGTAGATTATACTTTTGGGTATGTTTACAACTTCAATCAATATAAGTCTTACATAAGTTGATTTTTTTTAAAATATGAGTTAAAGAACTAATGTAGCCTATAATTAGCATTGAGATTATAAAATGAATATAAATAAAACCTTTTATTATCAATATTTTAATTTATACAAGTTTAAAGAAGTTTAAAACCCATTCGTTTATATTCGGAAAAATTCGTATATATTTTCGTATAACATATAAACATATTCCATTGTTTAATTTCTTTATTATAATATTAATAACTTATAAATGATTTGATCTAGCAATATGAAGTTAGAAAGCAATTAAAAGATAATATTTTTATCTTTATTTAGATAATATAAATACAAAATTTTAACACATAGCCTACAGTTTTATAATCCTTATAATTATATATATTTACCGAGTTAAAAAATTCCCGTCATCGTAGTAGGCCTAGATAAGTTCTGTTGTTTTTAAATACAGTAGTATTTTTTTAAAATTATTTATTTCTGAAGTGTATTTAATTAATCTGAATATGATTTTTCACTGGGGCTTACTAGTCATAAATAATGTATGCGATTGTAACGTTCTCAATGTGACAAGCCGTAGACATTAGTGACAGATATTTTTTGTCACTGTAACAGATATTATCACCGCTACAAGTTCACCGTTACGCCTACTTCTACGATCTCTATTCCGATTGGTTCTCCGATATTCCTGGATCTTTTGAAATCATTCAGTTTCATTTGGTCCAGGTCCTGGACCTGGACCAAATGAAATGACATGGACTTGGTGTTATTTTACTTTCGGTATTAAGGCAACCTGGTACTTTTGAAACCTGGACTTTAATAAGGCTTCCCACCCTGTATATGTGATTCACCCTCTAACGGCCGCCATTCACGTCCGATTTGGTCCACAGGTTGTTTTTCTAAGTAGGTCGGACGAGTTCGTTAGCCAAAAAGTGAAACAACTAGAAGCACGTTTTATGAGATTTTCGTACTGGAATGCAATTATTTTGTGGTTTAATATAAAACAATTGATACGGGTGATTACTAAGCATATTTTGTTTTTTACACGACCTGGAAACCCTTCTGGTTCCACTGAAATAGATGAAAACATGAAGTGCTACAAAAGCAATCGGTTTAAATACTGTGGAGAATTTTGCCGTGCAGGCAGCTTCTGATTGGAGGACGACGTCTGGGGTGCAATTTGCTAAGCGGCAAAGCGAGTTCGACTTCTGCTAGCAGAACTAAGCAAAGATGGAAGCTGAGGTTCAAACGAATTCTACTTTTCTAATATACTTCTTACATGGAGGCAGCTATTCAGCGAATTCGTGAGTAGATACATTTCTCAAATAGTTTCTTGAAACAGTAAAACTTAATTTTTATGTTATTAACTTAATTAGGAGTGCCGCAGGGGAGGGTTTTGGGGCCATTCCTATTCGTACTATTTGCAAGCGACTTACCGCAAATGAATAATACAATGAGCGCCACATTTACGGACGACACTGCGATCCTAGCGGTCGGTGACACAGTAGAGGAAGTAACAACCAAACTGCAAATAGCCATAAATAATATTCAAGAATGGCTGTTAAAATGGAGAATTAAAGTAAACAAGTCGAAGTCTACACATATTAACTTTACTATCAGTGGAACCATTACCTGTAACTCTCAATAATATTCCGCTGCCATATGCAAATCAAGCGAAATACCTTGGGATGAACCTTGATGCAAAGTTAAAATTTAAAGTGGAAGAACTTCAACTGAAATATAGGCAAATGTAGTGGTTAATTGGGAGAAAATCTCAGTTATCCATTCGCAACAAACTCATGCTCTATAAACAAATACTGAGGCCGAGTTGGGTATACGGTATTCAACAGTGGGGATGCACCGAAACCAACAATCAGAGCATTGTACTTAGAGGAATTGCAAATGACGCTCCTTGGTACGCCCGTAATAGCGACATCCGTAGAGATCTTGGAATGGATACAGTGGCAAGTGTAGTAAAGAAGTGCGCCGAAAAACATCAGGCGAGGCTCCTTCAACACCCAAACGTTGAAGCTACTTCTTCAAGAGGGAAACAAATAAGAAGACTCAAAAGACTAAAACCTTTCGAGTTGAATGAATAGTCAGTATAATGCAGAAATCATCAAACGAACAATTCATGTAGAGGACATAGTGGTGCAATATTGTTGATCTTGCTAGATTCATACGTTGTAGGTCAAAACATGATTGGTTCTTTATTTAAAATTGTATATGTTAATGCCTGAATAAAATAATTTAAAAAAAAAGCTATGTTTAACAAAATTAAGAAATCCAGAACTACTCTCAAGAATCACACTACAGATAAACGATGGGAAAAAATAACTTACAACAGACAATTAGCAAACACTGTAAAAAAACTCACTAAACAAGCACGCTAACCTAAATATAGCATTAACCTCTAATAGTCTAGGCAAAATATTAGGCTCACCAAAAGATCAAATTCACCACCTTCAGAAGTCAGGTATTTATTGCATACCGTGTGAAATATGCCCGAAAAATGTATAGGTCAAACTATAAGAAACTTAAAAATTTTAAAAAAGAAAATTTCTCTCACTTCAAGTACAATAGACCCGACAAATCAGCAATAGCCAAACACTGCTTACAAGAAAATCATTTTTTCAAGATAGAAAACACAACGCTTTTAAAAAACGTAACAAAACAGAACTCACTAGACGCATGGGAAACTCTCTTCATTAACCGGAACCAAAATCTTATAGTTAACAACGAATTAGGCCCAATTAAAAATTCCATCCTCCTTTAATTATGTATATCTAATATCTGTATACTTCATATTTATTGTTATTTATTTAATTGTTACCATAATTGCTTGTATTCATTAATGATTCAATAACACAAACATAATCATCACATAATACTGATTTATATGAGACATCTTATAATTTTGTCATAAATTATGGCATTATAATAGTACTAAATATTTGATTATGCTTTGTGTATATGGTACAAATGTATTTTTAGTGATTTTATTTGATGCTTAAATTAAATTACATGTCTTACATATTTTTATATAATTGTATTAGTATTGTAGGTTATTATGTAATATTTGACCTAGAATCTACTTATTCTTTGTTGTTTATATATACGTATTTTGATTGATGTAATATTTTCACATATCATCTTTTAAATTATATATCCTGCATGTTCACATAATATACAGTTTATGAGTGTATTATGTATGATTCTAACTTATATATAGGTTATTTTGTATCTCTTTTTATATATATTCATGTTTTTCCCCCTGAAGTTACTATCCCCATTACAATTATTAAGTTACTGTTCTCCCATTGGTCGTTACACGTTTAGACCCCCCCCCTACTAAGACTCTGCCTATATATAGTTAAGAACCATGTAACCAAATTAGTTATAAGTTTGTAACCATCACTGATGATGATGACTTGGTCATCGAAACGCGTTTGAATTATTAAACGTTTTTTATGAGAAACTGTGTTCTGTTTTTATTTATATAAAAAAAAATTATAATTAAAAAAATAAACTTAATTTTGGAAATTCGAACAACTCACGTCAGCGGTTCAGCTGTTTGATCCAATTATTATTATTTATCCGATGTTTATTTACTCGCTCGTTATGAACTGCGAGCGAAACAGCTGGCACTCTCCTCAAAATAATCCTCGCAGATCATCTCATTATAGTCTAGTTTTCAGTTTAACAAATTACAAAAGTGGATTCGCTCCGGCTCCACAAATCGATCGCCATAACTGCAGCGTGTTTCTGCAAACTGCTATAGTTTGATATTAAATTGCTTTTCTAACTTTCCCGCGCTATTGAAACTTCCCAAGCAGGAAAACTAGTTGAAGTTTGAAAGAGGATGAAGTGCAGACATTAGTTTTACTTAGGTTTAAAATTAACAGTCTAACAACACTGACAGACTTTTTAATTATTTTTGTTTATAAAACGCTATTATCCCACACAGCACAATTGTGTGCTGAGCATGTGCTCAGTACATTCTTTAAGAATATGCGGAATATGCCAGGTATATTCTTGAATATTCCAGATTATGCCTGGCACGTGCTCAGGAAAAGTGAACGTTCGCGCTCACAAAGTGCCTGGCACATGCCCGGAGAATATTCCTAGAATGTACTCAGAACATGCTCCGAATATCCTGGGCATGATTTATGACTTCAATATGAGCTACGTACATTCTATGCACATACTAGGCATGTGCTGCACGTATTTCGGACAAGCCTAGTATATTCTGGGTACATTCACTATATCAATATGATTTTTGCACATTCTACACATATGCATGATATGTGGATACCTCTCCGTACCCTTATAGTGGGTGCGTACTATCTGCATCTTTTCAAGAGGGGTAGGACGTCCTTCGTGGTCTCGAGATAAACTACTGTTTACAAAAAAACACGGCACTAAACGTATACAGAATATCCCACGAAGTCGCTTTTAACGCTTGTAATGCTGGCGAAATTAATCTATACTAATATTATAAAGAGGTAAAGTTAGTTTTTGTGTTTGTTTGTATGTAGGGGGTAAACTCTGGCACTACTGAACCAATTGAAAAAAATAGTTTTACTAATATAAAATAATAATAAAAGTTTTTCTATCCCTGAGTAGTATAGCCTATAATTCGTTTTGATAAAAACTATTTTTTATTTCAATACTTGTAAATTTAATTGGGAAAATTCTTAGGTTAGGATTAGGCCCAGGCCATTCATTGCCGTAGCAACCATTAACAGCTGATTTAAAACATTGAAGCCATTATTTAAATTTCTAACTTTTAGGTAAGGTTTTTTTTTTGAAGAGTATACCTGAGCCTTGCTGGTTCTTTTAACCTTTATTATAACTGCTGTTATAAAATATACGAAATAATTTGATTTGAGCATTTAACATTATTTACCGTCTTAGCTTTGGGGTTATTAAGAGGTGAAATTGGTTAGTTTATTTGGTTGTATGTAGGGGGAACTACTGAACCGATTGAAAAAATAGTTTTACTAATAAAAAGCTACACTATAGCTGAGTAACATAATTAATTTTGATAAAAGCAATTTTTATTTCAATACTTGTAAATTTAATTGGAAAAACTCTTATGTTAGGCCTAGGAATAGGCCATTCATTACCATAGCAACCGATGGAATAAAATATCAGATAAAACAGCTGTTTGCTAATATATTTCCATTAAACAGCTGATTTCAAACTTTGAAGCCATTATTTAAATTTCTAACTTTTAGGTTAGGTTTTTATTAAAGTGTAGACCTGAGCCTCGCTGGTTCTTTTAACCTTTATTATAACTGCTGTTATAAAATATGCGAAATAAATTGATTTGAACATTTAACATTATTTACCAACTTAGCTTTGGGGTTATCTTTACTAATATTATAAAGAGGTAAAGTTTTTTTTGTATGTATTGTGTAATCTCTGGAACTACCGAACAGATTGAAAAAATGGTTTTACTAATAAAAGGCTACACTATGCCTGAGTAACATACGCTATGATTCGTTTTGATATTAACATTTTTTATTTCAATATTTGTAAATCTAGTAGAACAAATTCTTAGGTTAGGCCTAGAATGATAAACCAACACATGTATTTAAATGTATTACCATAGCAACCAATTGAATAAAATAACAGATAATATAGCTGTTTGCTCCAATATTTCCATTAACAGCTGATTTTAAAATTTGAAGCAATCATTTTTGTATTTCTAGCTTTTAGGTTAGGGTTTTAAAGTGTAGACTTGAGCCTTGCTGGTTCTTTTAACCATTATTATAACTGCTGTTATAAAATATAAGAAATAATTTAATTTGAACATTTAACATTATTTACCATCTTAGTTTTGAGGTTATTATTAACCGTACACCTTTATTATAAATAAAAAATATGTTTTTAGAAGGTTCCATTGGGGGTTGGCGTGCGGAGCACGCAGGGGTCTCCCCTAGTTATTAATATTACAAAGAGGTACATTTTTTTAGATTATTTGTTTGTATGTCGGGGATAATCTCTAGAACTACTGAACCAATTGAAAAAATATTTTTACTAATAAAAATGTTTACTAAAAAAGGATATTTTTACTATCCTTGAGTAACATAATAGGCTGGAGTTAATTTTGATTTAATGGTTATAACAACCCCTAAACAAATAAATATTAATTGTTATACTTCCCTTAAAGCTAGAGAGGTGAAATTTTGTACATTTATTTCTTACAAGATACGTAGAAAAAGTAAACTAGATTTGCGTTTTGTCGCGTGCTTCTAAGGGGTGAAAATGTGATAAAAACCCATAAAACAATAAAAATTAATTGTTACATTTCCCTTACAGTTAGTCAGCTGAAAATTTTTACATTTGTTTCTTGCGGTATACATAAAAAAAGTATAGATTGACATTTTGTCGAGTGCTGCTAAGGGGTGAAAATGTAGTAAAAATGTTTATTGCTATACTTTCCTTAAAGCTAAAGAATAAACCCATAATAAATTAAGGAATTTAGGAATAATAAACCACTATTTTACATTTTAATTAACATAAATAAGACATATTAGAATTTAATAGTAGAGCCTATTTATATAAAATAACCTGTTTGCATTGACATCACCATGTCACCGCAGGGTTTGGCGAGCGAAGCGAGCAGGGGTGGAGCCCTCTAGTTAAGTTTATATAAACACAGGTACGGTAAAGATTATTTACCATAATAAATAAATAATATACCGCCATTTTGTAAATAATATACAGCTTGTTCGTTAAGTAAAATTCCGAACTGCGGGAAATGGTTTCATGAGTGGAAATAAAGGGAAAATCAAGAATAACATTTTTTCCCAAAAACGATTAGTTTTCCAAATATCAGCCATTTTGTTTCGGTTACAAAATACTTATTCATTCCTAGAGAACGGTTTCACCGATTTAGTTCAAACTTGGCATAAAGTTTAACCTAGCAACGTGAACGATATATTTAAAGAAAAATAAGCTATTAATTGATTGATTATTTCAGAGGCACTCGAATCAGGTTAGGGTGATGGCGTTAGAGGTGACCTAGCCCTGACGCATTCGCAGTAGGTCCAGAGATTTTGCATGAATGACAGGCATTTCGTATAGCCTATAATAAATACATAAGTATTTTGTCGGTGTTTATTACTTCAGATTATTTGGGTTTTGCTGGTCTATTGTAGCGCAGGCGTAGGTTGCCAATACGACGGCCTAAATTAACAATACACAAAACGTTTGATACGAAAGACACTAGCGACTACTTTTCAAACAATTCACGTAACAGAACAACAATACCCGCAAACAACAAATTAAAATGCACTCGGAACGTTGTTTTGAAAAGAAATGTCCACTCTGTCAACCGTATTGTCCGTTATTTGACACTGTAAAAACTCAACAGCTGACGTCCGTCCTCTGTATAAAGGTATTAATCATTGTAGAGCGTCGCTCAGTTGTAGACTTGTTACAACAAAGGGTATATTATATTGTGTGACGTCACGAGTGAGAAAGAGATGGGTGGGTGGTTTGTACGGTGCCTGATTACAAATTATAAAAATGTTCGCATATACGGTACAGTCCAACACGTGGATTTGAACCGGGTACTTTTATGGTATTTTACGTTTGGATTGATTTCGGTTCCAGATAGTTTCTGTGTAGGTACTTAAAAATCGTCTGTGCTACTGACCTCCGATTCTGTTCTGTTTACAACTCCCTTGAATATCAATACAAATTGAGTGTGGTCTAACCTAACATATTTGTATAGAGGTAGTCCAACAAAGAAACTGAGGAACTTCTAATTACTAAATAATTTACATGTCAAGATATGCAAAACTGATTCAGTTGAAATTTTGCACGAGTCTCGTAAATATAGAGGCCTAGGTGGACAAAAATAATACATTTTTTTCAATAACTATTTTCAAAATGGCGGCAGTTTAAACATTTTAAACGAGAATAGCTAAAAATCCCGGTATTTTTTTAATAAAAATCGTTAACACTTCATCCGTTTACTTTCCTATTCTATGGTATAACTCTGAAAACTGTCGAACAATGGCTAACAGTAATACAGCGTCCATTAGTTTGACGGATTTAACATCCACAGGAACAAAGCGTACGCAATAATTAATGTGCATGCTCAATTAATTAAGGCTAGAAATATGTATTCTTGAGGTATTCTATAAAAAAATACGGATTTCGAGGTATCCTCATTTATAAATTTTAATTTTTGAAATAAAATATTAAAAAAGTTTACGAATTTGTGAACATAATCATTTAGCTCATTAACCAGAAAATAATTATTGTAAAAACATTCACTCTCACAAAATAGTTTGATGTTTATTCAATCCCTATTTTTAAAACTACTTAACCCTTTCCCTGGTAGTAACCCGTAGCGATTTATTATTTCCACTCCCTGACTCTCCGTACTAATCCGTAGTAGAACTTTAAATGCGTATAACTTAGTCACGTAAAACATGGCTAGACTGAATTTAAAATACATGGTTAATTTTTGGATTTATTAAATGTAGAGCTTATGTCCCTTTATGATCACAAGGTAGTATAATCACTATCCTGAACTATTATTAAATTTTTTAATTATATAAAATGTCGTTTTAATGTTTTTTTAGTAAATACATATATACAGTACATACATAAATACTTTAGTAAAATTATGCAAAACAGATCCAGCCGAAGACCAGATATCTAGTCATATCCCGTCACCTAGGAAGCAAGCTAACCACCTTTTGCTTTACTTCCGCCATCCTACCCTCAAACCACAGATATGATTAGATTTCAGGTCTAACTAGCCTAGATTCGAACCCAGCATCTTCTGATCAGGAAGACGCAACGTTACCCAATAGGCTAAGGCTTGATTAAAGAAAACTGACAAATTAACAAAACTTCAGTCACTTTACTATCGGTATAAATATTACGAGTATAGTAAAAGATAGTTTATCAGCACCATCTAGGAGTGGTTACAGGAAATTTGAATCTGTATAGTTTGTATTCGTGAGAGGTTTATTAAAACCTACAAGTATTGTATATCACTGCGTTAAGAAAACCCTAAATGTTAAGAAAAAAATATAAAAGAAAAATCGGAAAAAAATAATTTATTGAGGGTCCGCCTCCCCTTAAGATATGGTAATAATTTCATGTATATTGAATAAGTGGTTAATTAGTTATCGTAATTTGAATATAGTTGGCCATTTAAGTGAGGTCTGGTATGAGGCACTTTGTGTCAATTATGAATACCTGGGGAAGGGTTAAGCACCATTCATGACAGTGTATTAAGAAATTGAATCGAATAAAATGAACGTTAGGTTAAAGGGTAGCTTGGCGCAATACGTACGTAGGGGATTTTAGAACGTACTGTTGGAACTTAAGCAAGTTTGACAGACTGAAGAAAACAATAACGGATCAGTTTCTAGATGGAGTGTGGGTGACGCACATGGCAATAAGAAATATAAGTTTACAGAAGCTATCAAAGTGGGAACCCAATACCCGGCTGTTATGGATGCCAACTTCCCAATGTAATAAACTTTAACAGTTACTGTATCCTTACTGGGAAATAATATTTCACTTTTTCAATTAAACATAACTCTTCTGTTCATATTTCACCGCCTTCTGCCTTGATCGTGTTAATGGACTAGCGACATACCCGTGCTTCGCTACAGGGAATTTGTTGTATGCACCACTATGTTACATAATTATTGTAATATTTTTCTTTCGTTTCTTTCACCTATTATTTCACGAAGTAAATTATTACACGTTTTTTCAATTAGTTTGGTACCGTATTTATTGTTCAACAGGTGAGCGTCAATCGTCTTTGGTACTGTATGTGAGCTAAATAAATGTATTAAATAACCAAATTAAATTCAGAGTAAACAGCGTCGTTTTTTTCAACCGCTAAATTTACAGACTGGTAAATCACAGTCTTAGCTGGATGTTGCAGATCGAACAGATACGTCCATCTGCAACATCCTGATGCATAGATCGGGATAGTTTGATCGGCTTACGTCCAAAATATTTTCTTAAAATTAATAAGGGCCAAATTTCAGCAATTTCGCTTTAAGGGTCTGCTCCAGTAAACGATAAAGCAACCGAAAACGCAAGCGCTACTCTCTATTTCCTTATGTAAACAGTGAAATTTCTTGCAGCTGAACGCTTTGACATTGCCTCCTTTCAAACCATTTTATAAATCCATCTTTTGTAATTGAATGCTGAAAAGAAAACTGAATATTCTTTGTAAAATTTCAGATCCGGCTTGCAAATTACTTTTCATTATTAATTTTTTATTGTGTTAGGAAAAAATCAAACTTTGTGCTTACAAAATGTCACTTTCATAACAAAAGAAAAGCAGCAGTTTAAAAATTCTAAAATGCAAAACGGATGCGTATTGTAATTGTGCTTAAAATTAGATCTTGCAAACAATTTTATGATAAAAATAAACAAAATAAATGGTTTAAAATATTACGTTGATCTTATAGTATACAAATCCAAGATGACCGCCCAAGCAGACCCTTAAGAATGGAATACCAATTAATGTGTATTGCTTTTAGGTTGTAGTCACATTTTCACCCTTTAGAAACTTGTAACAAAATGTAAAACTGGATTATATTGTGTATGTATCTTGTAAGAAAAAGATGTACCTACCAAATTTCAGCTCTCTAGCTTTAATGAAAGCAAATCAATTATTATTTATTGTTTTAGTGGTTGTTACTACATTTCCACAAGTTAGCAACACGCGACAAAATGTAAAACTGTTTATTTTCATATGTACCTTATAAGAAACTAGCTGGCCCGATCCGGCTTTGCACGGATAGACAAATCAAAGTTAAATGTATATTAACAAAACATATATTATATTAATACATATATTACACTATGTATTTCTTACGGGGATTTTTAATAACTTCTTTTCCCCCCCCCAACCCCCCGAAAATTTCCAATTTTTTGAAAACCTTTCTTAGCGAGCACCTAGGGCCATAAAAGAAGCTACATACCAAATTCCATTCCAATCCGTTCGGAGGTTTTTTAGTAACTTTGACCACCCAAACTCACAGAAAATTTCGAATTTTTTGAAAACCTTTCTTAGCTAGCACCTGCCATAGAGGAAGCTACAAACCAAATTTCATTCAAATACGTTCAGTAGTTTTAGAAAAATCGTGATTCAGTAATTTTGACCCCCAAACCCCCCGAAAATTTCGAATTTTTTGAAAACCTTTCTTAGCGAGCACCTAGGGCTCTAAAAGAAGCTACATACCAAATTTCATTCCAATCCGTTCGGTGGTTTTTTAGTAACTTTGACCCCCCCCCTTACCCCCCGAAAATTTAGAATTTTTTAAAAACCTTTCTTAGCGAGCACCCACGGTCCTACAGGAAGCTACATACCAAATTTCATTGCAATCCGTTCTTTAGTTTTTGAGATTTCGTGATGAGTCAGTGAGTGAGTGGTATTTCGATTATATATAGGAAAGATAAATAATGTGCTAAATATCAGCTCTCTAGCTTTAACGAAAATATACAAATTTATATTTATTTGTTGTTATCGCATTTTCACCCCTTAGCAGCACGTAACAACATGTAAAACTGGTTTACTTTTTATATTAGTTTTAAAGAAATAAATGTACAACATTTCAGCCTTATAGTTTTAAGAGAAGTATAACAAACAATATCTATTGTTTTAGGGGTTTTTCAAACCTTAAAGGGCAAATATTTTTTAATTCTTTCTCAGTGCACCTCTAGCGCCTCTGAGAAATATGTGTACCAAATTTCAAGGTACTAAATTATTATTAATAGTTTTATGGGGTTGTTACTAAATTTTCAACCCTTAGCAGAACGTGAAGAAATGTTAAAAGGGTTTATTTTTCATATGTATCTTGTAAGAAATAAGTGTACAAAATTTCAGCTTTCTAGCTTTAAGGAAAGTATAAAAATTATTATTTATTGTTTTAAGGGTTGGTTCTACATTTCCACCCCTTAGCAGAACGTGACAAAATGTAAAACTGGTTTATTTTTATATGTGTAAGAAATAAATGTACAAAATATAAGCTCTATAGCTTTAAGGAAAGTATAAAATGTATATTTTTTGTTTTAGGAGTTGTTTCAACCTTTAAAGGAAAATATTTTAAAATCTTTCTTTGTGTGCCTCTAGCTCAAATGAATATTATGTGTACCAAATTTCACGTTCCTAGGCAGTATTCAATTAATATTTATAGTTTTTGGGGTTGTTACTACATTTCCACCCCTTAACAGATCGTGACAAAATATAAAACTGATATATTTTGTCTATGCATATTGTAAGAAATCCGTTCTTTAGTTTTTGAGATTTCGTGATGAGTCAGTGAGTGAGTGGAATTTGGATTTTATATATATAGATAAATAATTTACAAAATATCAGCTCTCTAGCTTTAAGGAAAGTATAAAAATGTATATTTATTCATTTTAAGGGTTGTTATCATATTTTCACCCCTAGGAGCACGTAACGGAATGTAAAACTGGTTTACTTTTTATATGCATTTTGTAAGAAATAAATGTACAAAATTTCAGCTTTCCAGCTTTAAGGAAATTATAAGAAACAATATTTATTGTTTTAGGGATTGGTTCAACTATTAAAGGCTAAATATTTTAAAATCCTCCTTTATTAGACAGCCTCTAGCGCCTATGAGGAATATGTGTACCAAATTTCAAGTTCCTAGGCTATATGGTTTTTGAGATTTCTATATAACAATCAACATTTATTAGTGCACCTGTAGGGGCTATGAGCAATATGTGTACCAAATTTCACGTTCCTAGGTGGTAAGGTTTTTGAGATACTGTGAGTGGGTTTTGGATTTTATACGTAATAAAGATACGTTGGTCAATACTATTAGAGTTTGTTTTGTCGCTTTCTGAACTGGAGAAGAGATGAAGCAATGAAAACGGTCAGGACACGCACTTTCAGGATTAGAAATTCTTATAAAGAAAGCTTTCATACATTCCTTTGAAGATAAAGACGCAAGGGCACAGAAAGAAGACGTTACTATTTTCGTTCAAAGATAATTAAAAACTCCATGCATGGACATTTCTCGCAAATAATCTTAGTTCGCCCGTATATGGTGATTAACCTATACGGTCGTAAATAAATAAGAAACAGTTATAACTAAATTTAGATGAAAAAAAGTTTACCAAGTTCGAGAGTCGAACCCAGGACCTTTAGATTCCAGTGTAAATGCTCTACCAACTGAGCGACCGTGATAATACCAAATATTGGTCGATGTTATCTCACTTGAAGTGGGGGCTCACGTATAGACACTGTGGAACTGCAGCGCACTTTTAAGCCCTTAAAATTTCCATAGGAAAAATGAGCTATTGCAGTGGCCCTTATGGTAAGACCCAAGGACGGGAGTAGCTAATGAGCACCAATCCTGGTCCCCAGAACACGTTTTGGGGTGTCATTAAAAATCACTTATATAATTATGATAGTATATATGTATACGTGTTCGCACTTTAGCGGACGCATTTTAAGCCCGATTTGGTTCAAATTTTGTACACATGTTGGTTGTCCAACAAAATCCAACAATCGAAAGCAGGTTTTTTGACCGGAAGTAAAATTTTTTTGAGAGTTTTCCTACGGGAATAATTTTTTTTTTTTTGAGTTTTTTCTACAAATATAAATGTAGGGTGTTATTCTGCACATTTTGTTTTTTACTCGATCTTGTAGCTCGCTCGGTTCCCCCAGAATTGATGAAAACGTAAAATACCACAGAAGTACCCAGTTCAAAGCCATGTGGTGGATTCCACCGTGGGATTGGCGTGCGAAGCACGCAATTCTTTGTGTGTTGAAGATACCGCCAATATGGGGTTTGGCGTGCGAAACACTGAATGCATGAAGACACTCCCTATACGCGGAATAGCGTGCGAACCATTTTGCAGTTATTCAGCACCGTCGTGAATAGACCTATTTCCCAAATTGTTGGTTACAAACAGTTTGCTAGTTGTTTTCGTGTTTCTCATTTGTTTGCTAGATGTTTTTAAAATGTTTGCAAACAGTTCGCAAACAGTTTGGAAAACTCCAGCAAACATCTGGAAAACAAATGAGAAACATTTTAACTTGTTTCAGCAAACAAAAAAAACTGTTTTCTGTTTCCCAAACCAAATGGAAAACACTCAAACATTTTAGACAAACAAAGTATTGAAAAATAAATAAATTTATGCCTACAGCTCCGATTTGGATGCAGTTTTCTGCATCGTGTTCAGAAAAATACCAGGAACAAAGTCTACATACGACCAGTTTCGGGAGAAAGCGGAAGTTCATCGCGAGTGCATAGAGTGATCTAAAAGTGCACAATTTTTTGATACCTCTAAAAATGGACGAAAAGCCGTGAAAATCGGTACTCGGGGGTTTTTGGGGGGCGCTGATCTCATTTCTGACAGTGCAAAATTCCCCCAGTGCACCGGGGGGG
>JAGFPH010008060.1:32833-46746 GCA_018207615.1 Philaenus spumarius | reverse complement strand
CGGCAAAAATTATAAACTGTGAACTAGAGATCTTTTAATATTTTGTTGTACTAATTTTGTATTAATAAATTAATAACCCTTTGAAATCCAATTCCACAGTATATCTCTGTTTATTTTATAATCCACGTTAAACGTGAGAGTGATTACAACATAAATTATAACATTATAATACAATTGAGTGTGTTGTATTCTTGGACACAAAGTGTGTTTCTAAATCGCTTGGACGAGTTCGTTATCAAAACAAATTGACCGGAAGTAACAATTTTTTGAGATTTTTCGTACTAGAAATAAACTTTTTGGGAGTTTTCTTTAACAAAATAGACAAATGAAATAATTCTGCACATTTTGTTTTTTTACGCGACTTTATAGCCCATCTGGTTCCCCCAAAAACAATCAAAACGTAAAATACCGTCAAAATACCAGAATTAAATCCACGCCTTTTCCCTTGGTGAACGATGGCAATATATTTGGTACATGCAGTCAGCAGCTACGTGAGTTGATCAATTTCCCAAATAGTTGTTTAAATCCCAAAAACATGAATACATTTAATTTTGGAAATTCGCTAAACTCACGTCAGCGGTTCAGCTGCGTGGTCGAATTATTTAATACAGAGTTCAACAACCGTGTAATGTATTCAGGAACGATTAAACACCCTCTCAATGTTCACATCATTAGCTGGCTTTTTACCTTATTAATGTTCGCCGGGGATAAAGGGAAACTTATTCAAATAAATATCCACCTCTCAGAGAGCTACCCTCCCCGCTTACCACGATAGACATCGCTTAAATACCACCAGATTGTATTCTGTTTCGTTTATCTTGAACGTTGGAATTTTTAATAACTTTTTATTTATACTGTCTGGTTCATAAAACAAGTTAACACTGAATAAAGTATATTAAAAGATGCAGAATTAAAATAGAAATTTATCTGGATATAATGTATTTTTTTTTTAGTATAGTTTAGCGAAGTTCGTATAGTTAAACCAAAACCAGATCAAATGTCAGACAAGCGCCAATCAAACACTTGTATAATAATTCCGTCAGTCAGCCATAGTCGGACCAGAACGGATACAAGTTTTGTAATTGGGCTAAATTTATAACGTAAGCTAAGTCTCATATACCCCAACTAGGGGCTTCGGTGACTCAGGGAGAAGCCAATGCAAACAGATTATTGTATAACTGTTTTTTTCACGGACAGAGGCACTTGGATCTACGTAGGGTGGTAGTGGTAGGGATCTATACTTAATGTATGACATGGATGGAAATAGAAACGCATCATCCCCAATAATTCGAATCACGGCATGCGTTGTAATTTCACCATTAATCTATATAATAAAAATGAATTGCTGTTCCTTTGTAAGCGCATCACTTGAGAACGGCTGGACCAATATGGCTATTTTTGTTTTAAAATGTTCGTAATAGTCCGAACTAGGTTTTTATGTAAAGAAAAATTTGAAAAATTTCCCAAAAGTTTCAAATTTGGAAAAACTAAACAGCCTCTTTTGTATGGACTCAAGACCGTAGCGCAAAAAAACAGCTGTTCGTATGAAAAGCTTAGCAACACTTCATGTTTGTTTACATTCATTAGCATAGCAACTTTACTTATCAGTATATTATTCTTAAAAAAAAAACAGCTTTTTAACTTCCCGCTACCAATAAAGGGAAGTTATTGATTTCGGTCCAATTTTCAAAAGTCGAGTTTTCATTAAATCTCCACGTTTTGAGGTCCCAGGAAGCCATTCTGACTATTCCCGCCGAGATGTCCGACCGTGTGTGTGGGGGTGTGTGTGTGCGTGTGTGGATGTATGTGTGTAAATAAATTTTTGTCGTACAGTTTCTCAAAAACAAATCAACCGATTGAATTCTACGACATGCCATTCCAAAGGGTGTATCAAAACTTAGATCTGAGAGTTAATCCATCGAGCCAATCCGAAGAAATTTAAAAAAATATCCTAAATTTTTTTTGGAATTTTTATGTTTTTTAAAAATAACTTTAAAGCGTGCGAAAAAATCATAATAAAACCATATATACATTTTTTGTGCTTAAAAAACTGCGTCGACTGCTTTTTTGAAAATGAAAATCGGATGACGCATTCAAAAGTTATCGTTGTTTTAAAATTCACAAATTTTCGTTTTTTGGTATTTTTTGGTATTTTTTTAACATATCTTCCAGATTTCTCAACCAATCAATATAAACCTGTATATTTTCTTTTTGTGCTTTAAAAACTGCGTAGAATACTTTTTTTTAAATGAAAATAGAACGACGCATTCAAAAGTTATCGTTGTTTAAAAATTCACAAATTTTCGTTTTTTGGTATTTTAACAAATAAATTTATTTTTAAGAGTTTAAAACTCAAACTAAGCGGGAAGTTCTAGGGTTGGCCTGCACGGTCAACCAATTTCCAGATTTTTTAGGTTAGATTGATCCACTTAGCTAACAAAAACAAAAATCTACTAATGCTTACTATGTTTTTTTTAAAATTTAATTCAAACATTGGTTGTTACATACTGTATTATATATAAAACAGCTGTTGAATAAAAAACTGAACATATTTTTAGGTTAGGCCTACAATGAACCAAAACACGTTTATTTGCAACCAATTGGGCTAATTGAAAATCAGTTTTTTTTACAATCCTTCACAACTGTCAGTTTTTTTTTTAGATTTGGTAAAAGCAAACAAAAGGTTTACTGAATTATCTATAGGCCAAAAGGTTTACAAAATCTAAATATAAATTTGTGTAGTATATTCTTAAGTGGCATAAAAACTATTTTGCAATTCGATCACTTAAGTCAATGTATAATGAAATGGAATAACTTTACTACCCTCTAAATGAAATCACGCAATAGCGAAGCATTGCTGGGTCCACTAGTATTTAAATAATAATTAACCAACATTTCAAATACATTTTGATATTGCCAACTAAAACCACGATAAAATATGTACCACCAATGTTTTACTTGTAATACAAAAATTTATTTTCTGTAAAGTTGTAAAAAATAATAATGCAACTGTAATAATGTAAGTTGTTGCTATGGTAACAAATGCAAGTGATTTTAATACACATGGTTTGGTTCAGTGTAGGCCTTTTTCGATCCAAATCGGCAGTTTTATTTTTACTGTGTAGGCCTAACAATAGAGTTTTGAATTATAATACAGTCAGCATTTTTCGTTGATTTTCGTTTGCTTTTATTTTGTTAACCTAACCTGAAAAAGTTTATGTTTGCGAAAAATAATAAACTGATTCCAAATTTGCTAAGTCGGTTGCTATGGAAATGAGTGTAAATGTATTCAACAAACATGCTAAGCTTTTGTTCCAAACGCTAAATCAGGTTTTTTTTACTGTTATAGGGCTGGGAGAAAACGTCCGAATGTTCTCTATTTTTAAGGGTAAAAATCAAAACTCTGTTATGTCCTTTCTTAGTGTGCGTCTATGACCTTATAAACATGTACCTTTTAAATTTCGAATTGTTATCTTAAGTAGTTTTTGCTCTACGTTGATCCTATGTCGGTCTGGACAAAGTTTTGTTTTTTGACACTGAAATTTGGGGGTAAATGTTTGAATGGGTTGGACGTATCAAAGTTGTTTGATACAACGTTGTAGATAAAATTTAGAAAATTTACAATAACTTTAAACGGTTTTGATACTTTGACCCTCCCCCCAAACCCCTCCTAAAGTTTCGAAATTTTTCATACCCTTTCTTAGTGAGCACCAATGGCCTTAGAGGAAGCTGCATACCAAATTTCATTCAAATCTGTTCGGTAACTTTGGAGAGATCGTGATTTAGTAATTTTTACCCACCCAAATCCCCCTAAAATTTACAATTTTTTAAAACCCTTTTTTAGTGAACACTTATGGCCCTAGAGGAAGCTACATACCAAATTTCATTCCAATCCGTTCGGTAGTTTTGAAGAAATCGTGATTTAATAACTTTGATCCCCCCAAACCCCACCTTAAATTTCGAATTTTTTCAAACCCTTTCTTAGTGAACACTTATGGCCCTAGGGAAAGCTACATACCAAATTTCATTTCAATCCGTTCAGTAGTTTTTGAGAAATCGTGATGAGTGTGTCAGTGAGTGAGTGAGTGGTATTTCGCTTTTATATATATATATATAGATATATAGGCTATATATGTATATTGCTGATGATGTTACTATGCTATTAAACCCGATTGATAACTTTATTATTATTTAAGGTTAGGAATATTAATTAAGTGCACGTAATAATTAATTATGTCCGGCTAGTCGTGGGTATAAATGGCGACCGGTAGGGATGGGGCTAATAAAACTTAGTAAGGCCGGGTAAAGAAGTGAAGTGTTGTGTTAAATCGTGTCATGGCCGGCAAAGCTAACGGTACGGGTAATTAAAGTAAATGCGAGTTTACATCAAAGAAGTGTTTGAACTTCTCCGTTGGACTTTGTCCGAATTATCTGATAGCATCAAAGCTGGTTCCTAAGCATAATAGTCTAGTGGATAGTGTGTTGGTGAACAAATGATTATTGGTAATCGTGGTAAGTGTTTTATGGCGTGGGCAAAATGGCGTACCCCTGACTCTGTAAGTTTGGCGATTTCAGCCATCCACCAGGGCTATAGAATACAAGGGCTGGACCACTCCTTTGATGTTGACTCTCGCCGACTGTCCCAAACTTCCTCTTGCCCCCTCTCCTATGTGACGTCACTCTGGTACCATGACACGCCGCGTAAGCACGGTTCGCCTTAGCTCTCACGTGTTATTTAATATAACGATGCATACGACAATTCTTTAAAAAATTATGAAATACACACAATCACCTAAATTATATGTTAACCAAGTTTGGTGAATATTGAGTAATTATATTGTTCAGTACAAGTATTTATAGAAGATATATAATTCCGCGAGATTTTCCGCCTTTTGACGCATATTTAAAGCTAATTTTCTCGGAGAGGTATTACACAAATTTCTTGAAAAATTTATACAATGCACACAATCACCTAAGTTATATGTTTAGTGAGTTTGATTAATATTGAGCAATGATTTTTTTCAGTACAAGTGTTTAAAGAAGTATTTAATTCCGCAAGATTTTCGCCTTTTGACGCATATTCAATGCTAATTTTCTCGAAGATGCATTCAATGAATTTCTTTAAATAATTACACAATATACACAATCACTTAAATTATATGTTTAGCAAGGTATGCATTTATTTAATGTTACGTTGCAGACGAGATTACTTTATGAAATATTACCAAGATTATCAAGTAATATTGTCTGCAGTGTTACTTGAATATTCTAAGAAACACTTTTACCAACAAAGTACATTAGATCAAACATTTTCAGAATAATGTGATGTAAATAAATAAATATATAAATAATAATAAAATTTAAACTTAGAGCACCGGTAATTATTGATAACTAAAAATTTTAAAACAACAAATTTTAAAACAACAAATTTTAAATAATCAGCTTCAAATTAAAATAAACATTAAAAAATATTATTTATTTAATGTAAGAGTTGCAAGCGAGATTACTTTATGTTGAAAAGTTACCAAGGTTCTCAAGTAATTTCTTCTGCAGCTATAAAGTTAAAATGTTTTAAAAAAAATCTTTACTAGCAAAATGCACTTAAAATTGTCAGAATAATTAGATATAAATAAATATATAATATACAAATAATTATAATCAAATTTAAACCTAGAGTAATAAAATTATTGATGACAAAAATAAATAAATAAAATATAATTTTAATTTAAACTTATAGACTAAATTAAATTGCACAGTGCCAATTTTAATTTAAATAGTTCAATTGTTTAAATTTCAACTATTAAATTAAGTATTCCCTAAGGCCTAGAGAAGGAAAATTTCTATAAAGCAGTTTTATTTTATGTTTTTAATATTTTATCTCAGCAGTAATTATTATGTTATGTGCATATCTGCATATAAGCTACTCATTAAGTATTTATAACTTTTATGTGTTTTATTTTATAAGAATTACACATGTTTTATTAAACTGTAGTATGACATTCAAGTTTTGGTGGTTTATTGTAATAAATACAATTATTTTAATAATGTGACACATTTTGTTCAATTTCGTATTTAGTTTTCAGAAATGTTTCAGAGAATCAAATTAAAAGTATGCTAACATTAGTACACTACATCGGTTTATTACCTACAAATTAGTTTTATTGTAACTCTGTCTTCTTCTTACATCTTTAGACTAATTGCTTACAGTCTACTTATTGCTCTGTGTAGTGTCAATACTAAAATTAAAGAAGAGCGCTTCATAAAAATGTTACAGCTTTGCTAAGAAATTGAAATTATTGTAGCAAAGAATACTTATGAGAAGCGGTGGGAATGGAGCAGGAGGTACCACCGTGACGTCATCACAGTAGCAGCACGGGAACGCTTTCCTTGGCGGACTGGTCTAGCCCTTGTATTCTATAGCCCTGGCACCAGGCACCCTTCTGCCAGCCTTTGATATTCGGCGAGCAGACTACAAATA
The DNA here is from genome assembly GCA_018207615.1 of Philaenus spumarius. Lineage (NCBI taxonomy): Eukaryota > Metazoa > Arthropoda > Insecta > Hemiptera > Aphrophoridae > Philaenus > Philaenus spumarius. Next base: position 40,268 of record JAGFPH010008060.1, on the reverse strand, counting down.
AGAGACCGATGATTTAGGGTCGAGGCGGCCGAAAAGTTTAAAAACCAGCGATGCTTAAACTTTTATATTAATTATTTTGGCATGAAAAAGTTTATAACATTTTGAAGAGATTATTGTAATCAAAATAAGACCAAACATGGTATAATTTGGACCACATTTAGTGATTAATACTTATCGAATAACTAATTCAATTTCATGATTAATGAATTTTTTTAATATCCCAAATGAGAGCACAACATGGAATACATACGAACAATAGCTGTACACTGACAAACGCAGTCATAAATACAAGGTTGAAAGGTGCCCCGAAAGAGAAAAATATTTAAATTATATTATATTGCATGTGAGTACTCACGTCTATTGATCCTTTTTGTTTTCTCTCTTAATAAAACAATTGAAATTTCGGGCATGAAATACCCATCATCAGGTTTTTATAAACATATCACATACACAAGAACACAAAAACAGACATATATTTCACTCCGTGTGGAGATCGTTAAGGCTCTTCTTTACCTTGAAGAAAACTCTCGAGTGTACAGTATGATTTCAATACAAAAGGTCTGACTCAAGCCGCAAAATCGTTGTATTCTATAGCCCTGCCAAGCGCCTCAGTTAGCTTATTCATATTTCCGTCCAAAACTTGAACTTATTCGGTAACCGATCATAACCAAAGGTTATTTCCTTGTAAACAGTCGAGTCTCACGTTGTCGCGTTTAAGCTCATTCTAAGTTACTCTGTCTGCAATAATGAGCTGCCGACTTCATTAAGGGAACAATAAATCGTTTTTGTGTGCAACAGTGTTTGATATTCATTACTTCTAACATGTCAGAGGTAGTTTTAATCATGCATAAAATGTTTGTTTCATTTGTCTCACATATATATATGTGCATACCGATTAAATATTGTGTTATATATATTTTGCTGATGTCTTATCAATGTTACTAGGCTTCCGATCGATAACTTAACTGATATTTAGGTTTAACTTTACATATTTCTGTCTAAAATTTACACTTAGTCGGTAACCGATCATAACCAAAGGTAATATTTCCTCGTACATAGTTGTGTTCCACGCTGTCACCTTTGAGCGCATTCTATGTTACTCTGTCAGCAATAACGGGCTGCCGACCTCATTAAGAGAACAATAAGTCGTTTTTGTATGCAACACTGTTTGATATTCATTAACTTCTAACATGTCAGAGATAGTTTTAATTATGTATGAAATGTTTAAATTAAAGTGTCAGGTAAGAAAAAGTTAGAAAAAAAGTATCCAAAACAATAAATGTATCCATATTAAACTACCAGCTGCATCCGTCTGAAAAGTTCCAAATAAATGACAGTCAATATTTTTATTTCTCCCTTGATATTGAATACAACTAGGGAAAACCATGACTGCTTTGCACGCCCCCATACATCTTTCTATTATGTATAAGAGTTCCTGTCATTCACGCAAAAACACTGGCCATGCTACAGTCACCGCTACTGCCACCACCATTCCCCGATCATTATAACAACAGTTGTGGCTAAGTGTACGCAATACTTTCACGACAGCACATGATATAGGTTGTACGAAGCACAGTATATTGAATAATTCGACCACGCAGCTGAACCGCTGACGTGAGTTGATCAAATTTCCAAAATTAAGTTTATAGGCCTATGTTTTAGGGTTTTGGGAAATAGATCTATTCACGACGGTGCTGAATAGCTGCAAAATGGTTGGCACGCCATTCCGCATATTGGGAGTATCTTCAATACACAAAGCATTGCGTGCTTCGCACGCCATTCCGCTTATTGGGTGTATCTTCAATACACAATGTATTGCGTGCTTCGCACACCATTCCAAATATTGGGAGTATTTTCAACACACAAAACATTGCGTGCTTCGCACGCCAACCCCCGTATTTGGAATATCTTCAATACACAATGCATACGCCAACCCCAGGTAGAATCCGCCACATGGCTTTGAACCGGGTACTTCTATGGTATTTTACGTTTTGATCGATTTTGGAGGAACCAAGCGAGCTATAAGGTCGCGTAAACAAAAATGTGCAGAATAACATCCTACTTTTATATTTGTAGAAGAAACTCAAAAACAAATTCACTCTTGTAGGAAAAACCTCAAGAAATAGTTACTTCCGGTCAAAAAACGTGCTTCCGATTGTTGGATTCTTTTGGCTAACGAACTCGTCTGACCGGCGTAAGCAACCAACATGTGTACCAAATTTGAACCAAATCGGACTTAAAATGCGGCCGCTAGAGTGCGAACACATATATACATATATATATGATTTTTAATGACAACCCAAAACGTGTTCTGGGGACCAGTATCGATGCTCATTTGCTACTCCCGACCTTGGGTCTTACCATAAAGGTCACTGCAATAGCTCATTTTTCCTATGGAAATTCGCTAATAATACAGTGCTAAGATACAATACCGAGGTTTGGTTGGGACTACTTGTTTACTCAAGTACAAGGTACCTCTGTCCATGTATAGTTAGTACTTATAAAATAAATATAAACACATATGGGGACGTTTAAATTGTGCCTTATTTTCAACATTTATTTCAATAGTCAAAACTAAAAAAGAAATCATTGTACTAAAAATTTGAATGCCCCAAATTTGGGTGCTTCCAAAAGTAAATACTCATACTTCATGATACTGTGTTGGGGAATCGTTTAAAAATGTTTGATTTAAAGTCATCAAAATTGTGTTTAAAGAATTTCGACATATTAAATTTAAACATGTTCTGCGAAATTTTGCTAAAAACGCCACTTCCTTTTTTTTCGAAAATACTGCACCTTCAACAACAACAAAGTGCGGTCGGTGTAGATGTATCACATACTTTATAGGATCCAAACTTTATGGAAAATATATGTCACCTCCTTTCATTTGCTTTCCACAATTTTGTAATTTATTGTGTAACTAAACAATGTCATCTTGATCCAATTTACATAACTTTAAATTAGATATTATTTTGGTGTAATACTTACATTCTACTAAAGTTTAGTTTAAAGATGGTATTGTTGAAAAAACAAACCACATATTTAATTTCCCAAACACATTCTTTAGCCCATTTAAAACGCGGGTTATGACCTCAGGAACTGCCTCCCGGACCAGACATCTTGTACTCCATGTTTTTTGCGTTGCTCATTCCGAAAATCGGGGTCCCACGGCTCTAAAATCCAGGCGTCAACCCTAAAAATGCAAAAAACACAATTTTAAGGGGTTTTCACAACAACGTTTATGACACCTCCAAATAATGCTATATAATGAACAAATTATAATTAACATTTAGAAATTTAGTAGCCCCATAGAAACCGACCAAGAAATGCACCACAAGGGTTCGCCGTAGGGAGTGAAACAACCCCTAAGTAACGAAAAATGAGGAAATGACGGAAAATAAAATGTTTCCTCTACTTTTTGGTGGGAGGTGAAATGAACGGGGTCGGGAGATTATCTGAAGTAGTTTTCAATTTATTGGGGTGCAAACTACCCCAAAATTGCGTTCAAGTTCAGGGAAAACAAATAAAATGAGCTGAAATGAAAGCCTATTTTCTTTCTCGTTATTTCTGATGAACATCTTTTTAAAGCAATAGTAGAACATGTTTTCATCTCCTTAGAGTGTGAAACCACCCCTAAATGTATAAGAAATTTAAAAGACCCGGAAAAAATTTCTTTTCACTTTTTGATGATTGTCCAAGTAGAGGAGCCCTCAAAATTGATTCGCACAGTTTTTACACACCATCGGGAGTTGAGAACCACCTCTAAGTTGTAATCAAATTCAGGAAATGAGTGGTTTCTTTCAAATGTGGCGAAAATAATACTGAACAAAGAAAAAAATATTTTAAATTTATTTGTTCATTCCTTTTATTACAATAAGAAAATAGGAAAAACTAATAAAACAAAACAAGATTTAGATAACAAAAGAAAATTAATATAACTCACTTTCAGAACAGAACTAGAAATATAATTTGAAATATGACACTATAATGCATGACTTAAAATAAAGTACGCAATAAAAAAAACAATAAAAAAACAATATTACTTCTAAATCCTAAAAAAGAAAGAACTTAATATAAACAACAACAAAATTTAAGAAGAAGATAAAGTAATGAAATAATGCAGCCTTAATGGGTCTGCCCGTTTGGAGGTTGCATATTTCCCAAGCAAAATACAAATAAAAACAGAGGTCAAGGTGTATACGGACCAGATAAATTTTTAATAAATTAAAATAAATTTTAAAATTTATAAAAAAATGCAACAAATAAAAAAATTTGTTGTGTAATAATTAGGCCTAAGGACAATTAGGACTTTTAGGTTTAATGTTTCTCTTGAGGACAATTTATAAATTTGACAGCAGTCCTTTAACCGAGCAAAGCCGAAGACTGCTGGTACAGCATATTTTGAGAATGGAACATTTTAATTAAATTTTGGGTCATCGCAATTAGCAGCACAGTTCGATAATTTATTGCTAGGATTCAATTCAAAGGCGAACTCGTCGTCTGCTGACGTCACAGGATTTGTGCTGCGATCTGGAAAATTGGATCGTAGTTAACGATTTAATCCCATCCTCCCGTCCACCATACATACATGTATAGTCAGGATATGCCGAAAATATGACAGGCATTAATCCTTAACACACGTGGCAGGAAGGATACTGTATACAGCAGGCAAGTGTCCAGCATTCAAATAATCATATTTCCTACTATTATGTGACAGATATTTTCAATATAAAACTAACAATGTTTGCAACAATTAAATGGTTTGTTATGTATTTTAGTTAAACAAATTAATTTATAAGATATTTGTGGCATTACCTTCAGTGGTCCTGACGTGTAGTCGATAAACTATCCACAGTTTCAGCCTCACTGGATATGTTCAAAGTTTGTTAAACCACATTTATACTACTTTAAACATATTGTATATCAGTCACAAACACCTCAAATGTTTAAATTCGAATACATTTATCCACGGAATGGTCGTTGAATTTTTTAATTTACATTGAAACCACTCTTACAACACAATAGAGGAAATATGGATACTCCATAAAAACAAGAAAAGCCTAGAAATGGATGTCGTAGAAGAATACTTCATAATATATATAAATTTATGAAAAGTAGCAACAACGACATCCTCAACAACAAACTTTAATTTAAATCTCCCTCCACTATACAACATTTTGAAATTGGAACTAAGCCTGCAAGATATGCATCCAGTATAACATAGAACGAGACAATATTACACTCGATCCCAAGTTCACCGTGTAGTATAGAGCGCCAATAAGCCATGTTATCCTTACGACAGTCTCAGCGATAACAGCCAACTAAAAAACGTCAATTCCCTTGCAACGCTCGTACAGTTGACGCAACCCGTATGAAAATAAACGTGATGTTCCCTGTAATGGTAGTAGCATGTCTATTCTCCCGTAAGACCTGTACTGCATGGTGAACGTGGGAACGAGTGTAGGTACCAGTACCTGCACAGATCACAACTTGTACGCTGCGGGAGATCGTCATGTTTTTAGAAATTTGACGACCATTCATTGGATAAAATAAATGTATTCGATTTAAAATGTGATGTGTTTAGTGTTGTATGGGATATCTGTATATATAAAATAAGAAATCTTGACTAAATGTAAGAAGTCCTTATTATGAAAGGAAAAAATTCAAACTTCGTGCTGAAAGAAATGTCATTTACATAACAAATGAACGGGGTTTAAAAACATGTAAAACCCAAAACGGTCTTATTGTGATTGTGGTTAAAATGCGTAAGGATTGGGGCAAACAACTTACCCCAAACACTTTAAAATTAGATAAAATAAATTTAAAACAATTCAATACGATAGAAATAGATCGAAAGAAATTGAAATATAAGGACAAACGAAACTCTGATCGTAAGCAAAGATGAAGTCAGACAGGAAACCGGGAGTCTAAAATTAGAACGAACTATGGAACCTGTCGATGATGCATCCACAAATTAATACATGCTTAAAGAAACCGCACAATACGGGTAAATTGAGCAGCCAATCAAATATCAAATGGTCTAAATTCAAAAATCAACCAATGACATAAGAAGTAAAACACACTTCCAAAAAGAGGGGTGGGAGAGGAATAGAATTAATGCAAGAGTCTTGGCGGGCATTTGAGAGGAACAACATCGTTTTAAAAAATGGTTTGGATAAATTCAACGCCATTTCAACATTATAAATAAAATTAAAGTAGTTAGTAAAAGTGATTGTGAATCCGAGCAGAGTTCGAACGTGTATTGAGTGTGTGGGAGTAAAGACATTAATAAATTTATGTAACGTGTTTTGTGCGGGGTAGAAAAAGGAGAAAAGAGAATGTGAGTAGAATAAAATTGTTTAAATAATTGTAAGACAGATTTCGAGATAAAGAATTTAGAGGCAAAACCATATACAAAATATTAATCTAATTAATTAAAAGATTTTCCTATTTAAAATACTAATTAATATAATACATGCAGGGGTGAGATCATAAGAATTAGTTGTAAACAGGGTTCATTTAGGAACACCTAAAAAGCAATTGGGGTTGATCTTGTACATGTAACTAAGGGCTTTAAATCATTAATTTTGAAAGAGTTAAGTTCAAGGCGTAAATAAATGAAAATTGTTGCTTAGATTTGAAGAGTAGACATAATATTAGTTAATCTAGATACAGAAGGGGTAATTTCATGTGTTAAAGAGTTTACAGAAAGTTAGTCGATAAAGTAAAATTTGTTTATTTGATTTCATGTGTAGAAGAATTTAAAGAATATTTTTATAAAGTTGAATCATAATTGTCTAATTAGGATTAGAATGAGAGTCTGTAAATGGAGAAATTTTAGAAGTCTAGTAAAACTCGATCTTAACTTTTGAACAATGTGTCTCTGTAATTATTAAAGCCGAATACTTTGGAGTACCTCTAGAGCCTAGCGATATTTTGATTCCTGTCGGGAATCTGGTGGACGTCCTCAGACTGTTGAAGAACTATTAAAAAGGTAAAGTAACATCTCAGAATAAAATATAGATGACTTTATTATAAAATAAGAAAACGTTACACAATTAAAATTTAACCTTACATACAGAAATAATCTTACATGGTGGAGGCTCCTTGAAAACAAAGTAATCTTATAAATGTGACCTTGCAATCAATTTTATTATACAAAATAAATGGTTTTAAGTTTAACATTGCTCTTACGGGATGAAAATCCGAGATGGCTACCACTACAACAGACCCTTAATCCATATTGTTACACACTGTATAGACCCATTTACCCTCTCGAACATACCACCCTTAACAAATTACTCGAACATGTTCGAGCGTCAGAAATTACCAAAAATCAACAACACAAAGCCAGTAAATAAATTAACAAAATTAGTACCTGTTGCTGGGATGACATTGATTTAATTTCGTCCTTACCTAAAACATTCGTCAATTT
>JAGFPH010008060.1:16561-32733 GCA_018207615.1 Philaenus spumarius | reverse complement strand
TTGGTAGCCATGGTAATAAATGTTAATACATGTGTTAATTTATTAGTCTAGGCCTAACCTAAGATTGTTTTCCTACTAAATGTACAAATATTTAAATAAAAAATGTTTTTATCAAAATAAATTATAGCCTATGTTACTCAGGGATAGTGTAGCTTTTTATTAGTAAAACTATTTTTTCAATCGGTTCAGTACTTTCAGAAATTACCCCCTACATACAAACAAACAAACAAACAAACAAACAAACAAACTTTACCTCTTTATAATATTAGTATAGATAACAGCTTTTTCAGGTTAAGTTAACAAAATAAAAGCAAACAAAAATCAACGAAAAATTATTACATTATTATAGTTCAAATCAAATCTCTATTGTTGCAATCATAATATTAATAAAACCACTGGTTTGGATAAAAATGCCTATACTGAAACAAAACACGTTCATTAAAATCATTTACATTTATTACCATAGCAACCCCCTTGCCAAATTTAGAATCAGGTAATTATTTTTCACAATTTACAGTTTTTTTTTTAGATTAGGAAAAATCAATAAATTAACTAAAAATACCTTTGTATTTTAAGTACATATCTGGCGTTACATATGTTATTGTTTCCTTTAGTTGGCACTATAAAAGTGTATTTGAATTGTTGATTATTTAAATATTAATGGCGAAATTACAACGCATGCCGTAATTCGAATTACTATGGATGATGCGTTTCCATAGCGATCCCTGTCTTACATTATGTTAAAGACGACACAGCTTTGTCGTATTGTGGTGGGTCTTATGAAGAAATTAGAATTTCAATGGAACACGATCTAAAATCTTTGCAACTGTGGTTTAAAAAAAACATGTTCTTAAATGTATCCAAGAGCAGCTATATACTTTTTAATCTATTGGGGAGAGGATCTTTTGATAAATCTGTGAAGTATCATAACACGGGATGTGGTTCAATAAATGAATGTACGAATGATTGTGATTGTGATATTATCAAGAATTTTGAATCCATAAAGTACTTAGGTTTGTTTATAGATCAGAGGTTAAACTTTAAAATGCATGTTGATAAATTGAAACAAGAGTTATTTTGTCAGTCTTCGTAGTTTCTGTCTTTTGAGAAATGTGTGTCCTTTATGGATGACTAAAAAAATGTACCATTAGTGGAGTCCAGAATTCAGTACGGTATTGAATGTTGGGGCGGCATTTACTTTCAAAATATTAGGCCAATAGTTATACAACAGAAACACCTCATAAGATGTATATTAAAAGTCCCTAGACATTCGCATTCTTTGCCATTGTTTAGGCAGTCGAAACGTCTTCCTTTGAGACATTTATATATTTTCAAAGTATTCAAATTATTTTATCTCAGAAGTGGGTAGAATTTATCTGATGAGAATGTATACCGACAAAGACTGCGGTCTAAATATAATAGAGATTTGCCTCGTCCGTTCAAAGAAGCTTTTGTGAAGTTCTATTTGCATTGTGCACCAAATATTTTTAATAGGATTCCCACATTTTCAAAGGGCATACAATCTAAGACAAAATTTATAACGCAACTAAAAACCTGGTTATTTCTCTGGGTGTGGAGTGTTTTTTTAAAGCGCTTGTTTGATGTTGGTAAATCTATGTCATTCGTTGAGTCTTGCTGCTGTTGTTAGTTTTTTAGTTATTAGAATAATTTTAATTTTATATCAATGTCTATAGGCTACACTGTCAAAAATTCGCGAATATTTTTGAATTTTATTGTATATTTCTTTTTTTAATTTATAATGCATTTCATAATTTCCACCTTTTAATCTTTTGTAATAGCATTTTATTTTTTTAATTATAGTCATTAATAGCACATTAGGAGTTTGCTTAGTTTTTCTTGTTGGAGAGCCCGAAACAGGCTGAGCCTTTAGGGTTTCCTACATTTTTTACAGAGATTATTGTATAATTTGTTTTTATTTTTAGTTTTATAAGTTTAATTTAATTTTGTAATTTAAATGTTGATAGATACTGTATTATATGTCCTGTATTATAATGTACTATCATCTCTGTGAAAAATAAAGATTTTTCATTCTTAAAAAAAAGTCACCTCTATCCCCCCAAACCCCCCCCACTTAGATCTAAGTGCATCCGCTCTAATCAATCGTCATTTCCATGAAAATATTACACATTACAATAATCTGTTTGCATTTGCTTCACAATGAGTCATCGCTGGTGTTGGTGGGCGCAGCCTCTATGAGACAGCGTACGTTATCAATTGAGCCTAATTGCATTACTTTTATCCGTTTCTGTTCGACTACGGCTGACTGACGGAATTATTATACAAGTGTTTGATTGGTGCTTGTCTGACACTTGATACGGTTTTGGTTTAGCTGTACGTACTTCGTTAAAATATACTTAGAAAATTACATTTTATCCAAATAAATTTCTATTTTAATTCTGCATCTTTTAATACACTTCATTCAGTGTTAACTTGTTTTATGAACCAGACAGTATAAATAAAAAGTTATTAAAAATTCCAACGTTCAAGATAAACGAAACAGAATACAATCTGGTGTTATTTAAGCGGTGACTATCGTGGTAAGCGGGGAGGGTAGCTCTCTGAGAGGTGGATATTTATTTAAATAAGTTTCCCTTTATCCCCAGCGACCATTATTAAGGTAAAAAGCCAGCTAATGATATGAACATTGAGAGGGTGTTTAGTCGTTCCTGAATACATTACATGGTTGCTGAACTCTGTTTTAAATATGAAAAATTACCAAATAGGTTTCGTTAGATTTTACGTTTCATTGTTGAATAGATGTTTATATTTCCAAAAATACAAATTGATCTCGCATAGGTAGGTAAACATCAAGGGGCAGTATATACAGGGTGATCTTTTAATGAGCAGATATAATTTATTGGGAGGACATATAAAGGAAAATCTTTCTGAGTTGTCTGAAAACTCTTATTTCACCATATATCCCCATTAAGTTGTTTTATTAAATAATGTATATCTCCAAAGCGTTTTAACCAATTGAGTTGAAATTTAACACTTTACTCATCAATGTAAAGACCTGATAAAAAAATCCTTTACAAAATGGCAGCCATTTACAAATTTTAAATGTGAATAACTAAAAACCCGTAAATATGTATAAACAATAAACAACGCCGAGAGTAAATTTTTGTAGCAGGTTTAGTTTCCTGTCGAATAGTTTGACTGTCCACAAAGGGTAATTAGTCAAACAGCATTCATTAATGCTATGCTGAGAGCGGTATGCTATAACATTGAAATGCTGATGCTGATATTGCTGTTTCAATGGTTTTCCACGGTTTTGCCAGTTATATTGCGATTCCTAACATAACTGTTTCCATTTTGAAAGTGGTATCAATTTGGTAAATACCGCACTGTTGGGGCTTTTTAATTACACGTTGGCTAAACTTTACCGACAAGTTAAAAATAAAACGTTGAAGAAATGTTGGTAATTAAAGATCTGCTATTAGTATCTATTCTGGCTTTCTCGCAATAAACGTACCTCTATTATATAAAAAAAGTTTTTCTACTTCTTCTTCTCATAAGTAATAACGTAATAAGAATAGAACAAATACGTAACCAACAAGCGACCACTGCCAAGGGAACCAGCTTCACCAGTCTTGATAACGAAGTACTGAGCCTAGAACTGCGGGGAATGGCCGGACAAGTGCCGAAGCGACAAACCACGCCACAGAGAAGGGAGGATAAAGGAGAGTCGCTGACGTTAGTGGGGGAGTTGCGCCGACCGCCAGGCTATTTCACCAGGAATAAATTAATTTAATTTGTAATTCAATAGATCTGTTCTACTTTACAAACACCTGCATCAACACAGCGTACACGAAAATTCGTTCGCGGAAAAGAGGCTAGTCACGGCTAGAACCTCCACCGTAGTCTCACTAACTAAAGTCCCATTGGGAAGAGATCTGTGCTTGCACAAGCGGCTACGGACACCCGAAACAATTACACACCCTTCAGGCAACAGTTGCGGTCCTTTTTAGGGCCGTTTTACACAACTAATCAGTGTTCCAGACTTCGGGAATAGACGATACATAATATATAATAATACGTTATTATAATTATTATAGTATTAATATATTATTATAATAAAGTTTTAATATATTGAGGTGCGGTGAGGGGTTGGCGAGCGGAGCTAGCAGGGGCAAATCCCCTAGTTTTATTCAAATAAGTAATAAATGTTCAAATGATCTGCTGTTCTCGCTCCTTTAACTATCTAATGTGATAAAATACGTTATAATATTATGCGGATTACATTTTTAAAATACCTACAAAAAACGTGGCGTTTGTTTATATGCATCGAAATATTAATGGTGGTTTTTGAAGAAATTTCAAATTTCTATAGAAGTCGAGTGTTACATAATTTTAAAAGTAAACGTTTCCAAAAAAAAGTTTCGTTTCACTTGATCCTAATAAAGGATCGTTTGCCTACATTTTGTTGGGGCAATTGTACATTTTGAGTTTTAATTATGGCGGGCCTAAAAGTAGAAGAATTTTGTTTTTGTATTGTATTCACTATCGCTGAGTGGTTGTATTCTCAAAATTTGCCAAATGTTTCTAACGACTTAACATTCAAACAAGCTTGGACACTTTTCAGTGCCGCTGATGACTTGGTAAGAGTGTAAAAGAGATGGTGGAGAAATAGGGGAGTTCTCTTTTTTGTACTCTGAGGGGTTGAGGAAAAACTGAGATTTTTCTTTTTCAGATAGGCTACATTTCTGTTTTTCTATAAATTAGTTTTACTTTCTCACTATATATACTATAGTATAGAGAAAGTATAGTGATCGCAAAAAAATCGATGTTGAAATTTTTGTGGAAATATCCGTTTTGGGACAAATATTAGTTTGTTTGTTATGTTTTTTTGTGTGTGTGTTTTTTTGTATTCCTATTCTTATTTAGGCCTAATTGTGTATTACTATTATATTGTTATTATATTAATTTGTGTATTCTATGTAGGAATTGTGTTAGGTGGGAATCACCTACAACAGGTTGCCGTGACTGGTGTAGTTTGCAAATTTATTAAATGTAAAACTTCGGAAGAGATGTGGAAAAACACAAATATTATTATTAAATTTCTGACATGAAGGTTAAACATAAAAGAAAAATCAAATCTTCTAAAAATAAGAAAAACTAAACCAAAGTGTAGAGCATGTAGCGTTTGTAGAAACGTATATCCAAGTAATTTTTGAATTCGCGCGCCAAGGCCAATTCAGTTGGCAACATTGTAAGTAGAACCAGTCTGCCACTCTCAAACAGCTGTTAGCTACTTGGTTAGGTATAAGCCGGCCGTCCTTGCGGATTCATCTTTCTGCAGTGGCCTGACTATGTAATGTGAAAGCGACAACACGATCTACTTTAGACTAACCGAAGCTATTTATATGTAATACCGTCTTGGTAATAATTAAACCATCAGTGAGCTTGTTTCATGTAACATGCGTTAGCGAGTTGTTTAAAATATTCTTGTGACGTGTTTTACGGCGTTTCTAGCCAAATTGTCTGACCTTGCCTAAGGCCTATTTCGTTACAAAACATGTCTACCGACTAAGTTATCCATCTATCTTCTACCAGGTAAAGTTCAAACCTAAATTACACCCTGAGTTAGCTATAATAATATGTATTGTGTGAATTTAATTGTAATATTTATCTACACTTGCAGAGTAAATTATGTCATAACTTAACTTCATTTTTTTTTTATTAGCCTATATTTTACATAGCCTATCTGTTTTACTTTACGTAGCCACAAGCCTTAAACTATTTGCATTGTAAGCTTTAGAAGCCTTTTAAGCCTTATAAAGGTGTAATAGTGTGTATTAAAAGCTCTGTTTTAAATATTTCTTTGTAAGCCTATAAATTAGAATACTGTTCTATACACGAGGTTAAATTACAGTTTCATACATGAAATTCTTATGCAACTTTATACATGTTTTTAGCCATGTACTAAAACATGTGTTTTTTTTCTTATAGTGAACATCACTGGTTTAAGTATTACATGGGTTTATCCTACTACAAGTTTTGACTTCCATCTTCGGAACAACAACAATAAAAAAAACAGCTATAATGAAAACTTTCTGAGTGTTGCTAGAATTTTTAAACTGTCTGTTACTTAAAATATGATATCTAAATAATAAAGGCTTACATAGTTGAAAAAGGCTACAGTAATATTTTTTTTATATATAATAATAATTGGGTGGTGCAGCTATAGCATATTTCGGACCTTAGCCCTAAGGGCTCTATATTAGAAAATTTACTTACCTTTTTTTTAATAGAGAGACGTCTCATATTTTTTTTTATTAATTAATTTTTACCTAGTATTAAGTTTGGCCATAGATATAAAATTATTATCAAATCCATGGTGAATGTATTCAATTTTGTAAATTTATAAACACTACTAGTTCGTAATTTTGTATTTTTTTATTGTAAACAGGGAGGGTTTTTCAAATTTTATTTTGGGGAGGGTTTTTCTTTTTGAACTTAATTAATTAATATATATATTTTGTAAACATTTTCTTTGAAAATCAATTATACTTAAGGGCATGTCAATTTAAAATTTTATTATTTAAGGGCGTATAATCTTTTGTATTTCAATTTAAAATGATATTTTAATAAACAAATTGTTTATTAAGTGAATTGTATTTGTTTGGCATTTCCTGTGAATAGCTAGTTCAGGTGTTTCTCGAAAACCTTTCCAAAATGAGGTAAGGCTACAGTTTTTTTTATCTTTAGAAGGATTTATCATCTTTGTTTCTCCCTTATGTATGTACCATCCCATTTTTGACTCAGTACGCTTTCCGTTTTGTTTGTTCCCTTTGAGGATGGTACAAGCATTATTACTTTTAAGCCTTCATTACAATGTTTGTATGATAATTATACTTTTTCATTATTTCAGGAAAATAATTAATGAAGAAAATGTACATTTATTTTCTTCTTACACTTCCTTTTTTTTATCTTAAAAACGGGAAATAAAAACTTAATTTGGATTTTGTTTTATATTATCCAAGATGCAAACTAACATACCACAGTTTAACCCATCTACTAATGCAGCTTTTTATTGTAGTCAAACTCATATAATGTTTTCATTTTACGGTCCACAGTAAAAATGTTATAAACTTACTGATTACCATTAAAGTCTAGTAAGCGATAAAACGTAGACTTAGCCTGGGCTGTATGCACTGGAGTTACAGTTTTATATACTGTAGCTCGTAAATACATGGTTTATGTGCTTATATGGGAAGGGTAATGGCAAATCAAACCCACTGAGAATGAAACGTAGCTGCATTACTGTGTTTTGTGTTGCATCTACAGTGTTAGTAATAGTTCCAAAGTGTTTGCTTTATGATATTTTGTATCCTTCCCTCTCCCCACGAAATAGAATATGTTTCATTCCAACAAAGATGTACAATATTAAGTATAACTATAGTCCGTACTCGATGCAATTTCGTATAAGGTAAATATTAAAATGTACACTAAAATGTTTTAAGCATGAAACACAGATGTTGGTTTAAAATTTTTAAATGTTGGTACATTTTAGTTTTTAGTTGTCTGATGAAGCTTAACGACGAAACACCTGCAACAAAAACCAATATATTGTTATTTTGTTGGTGAAATTTTCGTGTAAGTTTTAATTTTTACCTCAAATAAATACAATTTGAGCTTTTGCGAAATTAATTTTGCGTATTTTATTAATTAATATTTAATCCTTAATAAAAGTTAACTCAGGCAGTTCCAATAGTGGACTACGTAGTTCAAACTTTAGCAGACATAATTATTAAAAGTGTGTCGTAGATTTGCATTCAAAATTGGTTAATATATTAACAAAAAGCAATTTCCAAAACGGATGTTTGAATTCATTGAAAAAGTAACGCATATCCCTAAAGTTTGCTAGATACTTATATTGAATATGATTATCTATCTAGGACACTTTTAATATACACACATATATTTATAAAAATTCACCAAATAACATTTTAGGAATATTTATTGAAGAGATAAAATTACATTAGTAATATTAGTGTTTCAAAGATGCATAAAGGAGCTTCTAGGTAGAAACAAGTTGAGTGGATCATTTATCGCTCAAAACTCAGTACATTACAGTACAACACTCAGTACTCTTAACTTATCACTCCATTATTTTATTCAAGGGTGTACTTACAATATTGCATGTCCACGCTTTCTCATCAATAAAGTATTTACAACTAGGTTAAGATTTTACTTTTATTTCTGAAGTAGATTCCGTCATTATTTCAGTAGAACTTCGGGTATAACGAAAACGCGCCAACAAATTGTAATATTGCTAACGGTAAAATCTTCATTCTTTTAATATTTTAATTGTAAGGTGCAGAGAGACAAGTAGAATTAATTAACGTATCTTGTGAAACTACAGAATAAAATAATTACATGTGTCTCAGTAAAATGTGTGTTGAGATAATATGGAACGTTTCTTTATAGTCACTAATATCGCCTAATCAAGATTTGAACATTTAATATTGACGTAAGGAGTTTCCGACCAAACTGTTTCAAACACAAAAATTTAAGAGAAAGTACTAGTTTTGTGCAAAGGACTGGACCCTTAGAGTCGTGTGCACCTGCTGTACTATATCAGTGGGAGTCCTAGTTGTTGAGATTTAGGCTCTGGAGAGAATATGATCGTAATGAAGATAAGAGAGTAGTCAAGAGTGTGACCAGGTGGTATATTGATACAAAAAACTAAATTGTAAATTTCATTAAAGCGTATACTGATCAAGGCAAAACTAAGTTTATAAAGTGTTCAAGGTAAAACTAAGTTAGGAAATTCTGAGATGAAACAAAGTTTAAAACTTTAATCAAGTTTTGCAGAACAAAATCATGCTTCCTGCCTGAAAGAGATTTTCAAACTCAAATGAAATCTACTTCAGTGTAAATTAATGTAAATATCTTATCTATAGTTTAGTTGTTTCAGTTAGAAGGGGATTTGAATAGTATTAGTATCTTACTTTATTACGTTTTCAACACAAAATATAAACTTTCTTTATTTGAGCGAGAAACATTCATGTTAAACCTTGGCAGGAAATACGTTTTTAGAGAAATATTCAGAATAGAAGGAAACTTTTAATTTAAGCAAGGAAATGTTAAATTTAGGGAAACGTTCGCATTTTGGGGAAATGTTCAAATTGTAATTCAAACATTCAAACGTGGGAGTTAAATGTTCAAATTTCGGTAGAAAATTCCGAATAGTAGGGTTAGCTTCGGTGTTGAATTTTTAATTTGTGAAGTTGTAAGGCATATTAGGAAGACATAATTGACATTAGGTAAGTAACAATACAAATTTGGAAAAGAAATCCCAAAATTTGTGAGAAAACTTTAAAAGATTAATTCTTAATAAGGTTGGAAAAAAATATTGTGGAATTATGTAGGAATAAAAGACTAATTCTGACTATGGTTGGAAAAAATTTAATTTGGTGTATATCTGAAACGATCATAATATATCAAAACTGTAGGAAGGGAATCACAATTTTGTTTTTAATGTTCAAGTTTATCTTCCAAACCATTTTGAATTTATCAGTCAGATACATAAAAATGGAGTTGAGAGGCAACATTGTGAGGGATATAAAAATTGGTTCGGTGGTTTCGGTTGAAACGTTCAAGAGTCAGGACATGTAAAAATAGTCACTTTAAACAGACAGCAATATTGCTTTAGCAATTAAATAAAGTTCAATTTTTCACTGCGCCAATTATTATAGCACAAACTTGGAAGGATGGGACGGTGACGCGTTTATCTTCTGTGAAGAACCTGTGTAAACGTATACAACACAGATAAAGTACGTTTAAATATAAAAATTTCTGTTTCTACAACTAATGTCTGTTTCTACAACTATGCAAAGAAACAGAGAAGAAGATAAAGTGCTCATTTATATTATAATGATGTGTTCCAGATGTGCTTTCCTTAAGGTATTAGTTTAATATTTATAAAGCATTTCTTACATATACTGCAATAAAAACGAGAAAAAGTTATATTTACTAATGTATACATAATTTAAAAAATATAACTTGTATTTATTATTGCTAGTTTCAACGAAAACTATGCTTGTTGACTATAACTTGATAGACAATTTCAGAATTACTTTGATCAATTTAACATTATTTCGTTTGTAAACTTAAATTGGGATAAATTATATATTTCTTCTTCTTCTCTACTGACTACCCAACAAACACAGAAAAATGATAGAAGGGTCACTTGAGTCGAAAGCTGTCGCCACCCGTATAGCAATGCCTACCACAACATGGCGTCCGCTACGGATGAGTCACTGTAGTAGCGAGCGCCTAGACCAATAAAAAATCACCTTTGAAAAATTGTAACATTTTTAGGTCAATGAGACTGTCAGCTTAGATAGGCTAAGTTATGTTTTTTTTTTCATATTCAGCTTGTAAAATGTCTTTTCCTGCATTTACTATTTTGGTATCATAAAAACAAAGTTCTGTTACATAAAATATTGTTTGTTAAATAAATACAGTTACAACCTTACTCTGACTTTATTGTTTATTTACATTTCCAAACTAAAAGAAACTAATAGTGGGGGATATTAAGGGAGATATTAAACAGCGGAATATTAAGGCTGAAAGTTTGTGTATAAAGCTAATATATTTTTCAAGGATCTAAATTAAGTTCTGCAATATAGTATTAAACAATTATTTAAAAATTAAA
This sequence comes from Philaenus spumarius, assembly GCA_018207615.1. Classification (NCBI taxonomy): domain Eukaryota; kingdom Metazoa; phylum Arthropoda; class Insecta; order Hemiptera; family Aphrophoridae; genus Philaenus; species Philaenus spumarius. The sequence goes on along the minus strand of JAGFPH010008060.1, from coordinate 22,049 downwards.
TACATGACGGTAACTAATCTAATAAGTTATATTTAGCTGTATATACAAATATTTACTCAAAGTATGCCTTTCAAAACCGTAATTGTAATCTCCAAGCGGCAGCCTATCGCATTTAGCGGTAGTCGCCGAGCCGCATAAAGCTACTCAATCAACCTGCCGTATTAACCAAAGAACAAAAGCTGAATTTAAAAAAATATATATTTTCATACGATTTTACTATTAAGACAACATTTATACGATTTCGTAATTCACCTACCCTAACAATACGCAATTTCCCCACTATCTAACTTTTTCATATCACGATTTAAAAATCACTGTAAACTGTCAACTTAATTTAGGTATTACAACTGCATTGGAGTTAAAATCAATACTTTACCATTAGCACCCACACCTAATGTAGTTTAACTGTGTTGAGGGGGCGCTACCCTGTCCGCCATATTGAATATGATTCCCATAAGAGCAATGCTACAGAATAAGTAATTTTTTCCGTTAATTCATGGAATAAATTAAAAAATTTTGTTTCATTTTGAAGTTCTGTCATATGCGGATGTTGATTGCTGAATACATTTTCAAAAAATATTTTATTGTTTTTATAAACGTATGATTATAAATAGTAAAAAATAGTAAACTTTACAAATTTTTTACTCAGTTGCAAAAAGAGATATTGCAAAAAACCTTAGCAATCAACACCCACAATCTATTTTACTTTAAGAAAAAAATACAGCTTTCGTTTTTTGACAAAAACAACACAAAAATATGCTTAATAGTGACGGTATGTTTTGGTTATTTAACATTGAAATTCAATACCCAATTTCGCCGTTTTGAATGTAGGGAGCCGAGCCTTAAGTTTCAAATTTTTACCTTTACGCTAAGTAATGTAAAACGAAGTGTGATTGAAAAGTGCTCACTAAAAATGTACCCGTGTTTTTACCGTCAATAAGGTTTGCCTACCGCAAGATGGCGGCGGTGGCTACAACTACGGTAAGAGCTTGTTAGTGCATCTGTCCCTTCTATTATTTTTCTGTGTTCGCTGTGACTACCTGTCTGTGTGTCGCAGTAGATCATCTCAGCCATTTTTAAATCTGTCGACATGAAATTTGTCATAGAACTTGTTTGCCGTCCATAAATCCGTAAGTAACAATAAAATATAACAGCTCATTTCACCAATCAACTGTAATACTTTAACAAAACCTAGCGCTTACATTATACTTTGGGATTACGCTTACAACTTCAATCAATAATGTAATAAGTTGTGAAGTTGATTTTTTTAATATGAGTTATAGAACTAAAGTAGGCTAGAATATGTTATAAGATATGGTTTGAGGCTATAAAATTAATACAAACCTTTTATCACCAATATATTCCTTTATACAAGTTTATAATTAAGGATACCCGTTTCTTTTAACTTCGGAAACTTTCGTACAAATATATTCTATTATGAGTTTCTTCATTGTAATATTAATAACTTCTAAATCATTTGATATATCAATAAGAAATAAAAAGCAACTTAAAGGTAATATGAAGGGCTGAAATATTTTGATTATTACGTAGAAAAGTTCAAAAATAAAAAATAAAGTAATTCTACTCATTTAGGCTATAAATATAAAAAATTAAAAGCCAGCTCCTAGCATAGGAAATACGAAATTTGCGTAGCAGTGAACGTGTTAACAGGAATTAGAAGTCATGTAATAAAACACAGGTTACAAGTAAATTACCAATGTAAAGTAAAGTGACTTGCATCACATTACTTGGCTTCTAAGCTAAACAGTTCTTCTACGAAGTAGTTTTTTTTTCGAGACTAGATCTTAGCACATGATAGACTTACAGTTATATTCTTTGGCCACAAACATTTTAAACTGTTGAAGAGCCAGTTTCTGCACTTAACTCCATTATGCAAAAAATGCCATTTGTACCCCTTGGCTTCTCAGCCCTTCATATATTATGTCAATAACACATTTTAACACACATGCCTACAGTTAGTAATCTTTATAATTGTACACATTTACCGAGTTAAAAATTACCCTCAGTAGTTAGGCCTAGATTAAGTTTGTTGTTTTTAAAAAGTATTTTTTTAAATGATATATTTCTTATGTGTATCTAATAATTAATCTGCCTGTGATTTTTCACGGGGCTTACTATTGTAACATAAAAACCAAAACAAGCAAATAGTAACAATAACGTCAGTTGAAACTTCAAACCCAAATCCGATACGCTCAAAAATGTTATATCGCAATTGTATAGCCTAGATATCCAACATCTGGGATTTCGAAATAGGTTATCTACGCTTCCCCATAACGGTGAATAACAGTCCCTAGGTCAGAATTTGCATTATATTTCATTCTTTTAAGTAATAAAGGCGATAAGTTTCTTTAAAGACTTAATGTATATGCAGAGAGTTGTCTAGCGCCTGACGGGAACATTCCCAACCTCTACAGCTTGGAAGGGATTATAGACCTTACGTGAGCAGACATTAATGATGCTATCCATCTATCATGGAAAGCTCGGATTATAGGCCGCTTTGTTAAACAATGTAATTCTAAAATATAAGAACGTTTTCTTTCAACAAACTCTGATAAATAGCTGCAATATTATATTATGTAGAATGGTGTATTAATATGTTTAAGTATCTGAAACATACAATAGCCAACTACTTTTATTAAAAAATATAAAATATACAGTAATAACAAGCTCTGATTCGGAACCAGTAATGTCAATTTATTACAGAAAACTATAAATGTTGTACACATTTTTAATCTTAAGTACTTTGTATGTAGCCTAGGGTGACCAAACGTCCCGTAAAAACGGGATTGTTTCGTTTTTAAGATCGTACCCAGTGTCCCGAAAAAACTCTCGGGACGCCTAAATGACCCGTATTTACGTCGAATACTAAAACTATATACATTTTCAGATCACTGAAACTTCCTAAGTTATAATTCTATAAATAATAATAACTTTACATTTCAAGTATTCTTTTGGATCACGTCATTATGCTGTGTCATTTGAAACAGTAGCTAAGGGTAGGCTAAACTCTGTGTAGTGTGGCAGTGCCGACGAGGGTGGGCGTGATGGTGTGGTAAGTGTCCCTGCTGGCCTGCCAGAGTCAGTGTGACGGGTGTTTGTTTTGGGTGTTGTACTTTATTCTTTAATTTTAGATTATCGTCTCATACTGACACTAATTAAGCCCAAGCGTCAATGTAAGTTTATGGGGAAGTATTCCAAAGAGTGGAACTTAGATACTCGCCGAGTTCACAGTTAGATTATGTAGCACTTCACAAACCGAGTACAATACGGCACAAATGTTTTACAATAAAAATACGGCCAGGCGCGAAAAATTAGGTCCAACTTTGTTTGCAAAATTTGTTTTTTGCTAATAAATCCGCCATTTTTGCGAATTTTCAGAAACTAGTTTTTGGCACAAGCGGCGCAAAATGGTACAACTCAGGAAAACTTTCGTTTTTTGATTTGTGAAAAATGGCAGATCTACATTCAGGGAATAGTTTCTGGACCCCGTTTAGCTGGAAGGTGTGTCCCGTTTTTTCCAGTTCATGATTTGGTCCACCTAATGTAGCCTAACTAATTTTTAGGTTGACCAAATCAATCAATTGTTGGTGAAATGGTTTTTAAATAGCTACAGCTCCCTGGAGGTTGCCACTATATTATAACAAACTTATAATTAATTGAAAATGTCATAACTGAAACACATTTAAACTTTTAGAAGTTTAAAATACTTCAAGATCAGTTCACCGGTCTCACAACTACGCATTAATACAATTGGCTCTTTCAAGACAGAACTATCAGCTGACCTTCAACCCACCGTCAAAGGACTTTAATGTAATCTACTTATCTCGCTCTGTATAAATAATGAAACATGAAACAGTGACTGTCTGTTTCCCATAGGAAATATGAGCTATTGCAGAGGCCCTTATGGTAAGACCCAAGGTCGGGAGTAGCAAATGAGCACTGATTATGTCCCCAGAACACGTTTTGGGGTGTCATTAAAAATCATATATATATATATATATATATATATATATGTATATATGTGTTCGCACTCTAGCGGCCGCATTTTAAGTCCGATTCGGTTCACATTTGGTACAAATGTTGGTTGTCTACGTCGCTCGGACGAGTTCGTTAGCCAAAAAATCCAACAATCGGAAGCACGTTTTATGACCGGAAGTAACTATTTTTTAAGGTTTTTCCTACGAGAATGAATTTGTTTTTGAGTTTATTCTACAAATATAAATGTAGGATGTTATTCTGCACATTTCTTATAGCTCGCTTGGTTCCCCCAAAATCGATCAAAACGTAAAATGCCATAGAAGTACCCGATTCAAAGCAATGGGGTGGATTCTACCGTGAGGTTGGCGTGCGAAGCACGCAATGCATTGTGTATTGAAGATACTACCAATACGATGGTTGGCGTGCGACGCACGCAATGCTTTGTGTATTGAAGATACTCCCAATAACGGAATGGCGTGTGAACCATTTTGCAGCTATTCAGCACCGTCGTGAATATACCTATTTCCCAAAGTGTTGGTTGAAACCCTAAAACATAGGTCTATAAACTTAATGTTGATAATTTCCTCAACTCACGTCAGCGGTTCAGCTGCGTGGTCGAATTAATTACATTCTTCACCTGGACAGGATTTAGGTTACATTTGACTATTCGTCCCGTCCCTGTTCTTTTCCCTCACCAACCCCCGCGGCGAAGCAAATGGATTGTAGTACCGAGTAATCTGATATTTTCACAGAATTGAAGATTGATTAGGAGAGAGATACTTGGATCAGGGTAGGATATATTGGAGAGGGGTATCCTAGATCCTGGCGCATATGAAGTATGTTCAGGGTTTTTGTGTGAATGACATGATATTTTTATATAGTAGAGCGATATAAACTAACCTAAAAACGCTGATGGTTGGTTAACAAAATTAAAACACACCAAATTTGTCAAGCAGGTTGCTATGGTTATAAATTAAAATGCTGTTAAGAAATGAGTGTTTGTTCTGTACACGCTTAACCTAATATTGTGTTAAACTTCTGATTCAAATCAGCTGTTTTGATTATAATAAGTAACAACAGTTGTTTGAACTGTAATACAGTAAACATTTTTCAGTGATTTTTGTTTGCGTTTATTTTGTTAATCTAACCCAAAAAGCTGTTGGTTTTGAATAATAATAAATTGATTTTAAATTTGCTATGGTATTGAATGTAAATAAAATCAAAAACATGTATTGATAAGCTTTTGAAACAAATCAGGTGTTTTAACTGATTTAGGGCTGGGAGTAAACTTATACATTTTGACTATTTTTATGATTTCAAATATTTTTTTCTAAAACTTTGTCTTAGTCTGCATCTATGACCCCATAAGAATGTACCTTTATATTTGTGTATACGTATATTAAGTAATTTTTGCTCTACGTTGATTTTTGCTCTACGTTGACTTTTGCTCTACGTTGATTTTTGCTCTACGTTGATTTTTGCTCTACGT
>JAGFPH010008059.1:39437-59515 GCA_018207615.1 Philaenus spumarius | reverse complement strand
TTTTCTGAAAGTAATTAAAAACGTACTTTTTTAAACCGAATATTTTTAAAAATCTAATCCCATAAGAAATCTTTCAACCCTGGATTCTGTTGACTCGAGAATTCAATAGAAAACATCCTGTATAAGAACTATTGTCACGAGTAGGAGTTGAGAACCTCACTTTAACAATAATTGACGATGTCCTAACTACGAACTGAAGAAGCTGACAAGGTGCCTCGGCGCCGGGCACCGCACACAGCAGTGCTACCAATATTCTAAACTGCTAAAACATTCCAACTCACATCTACTTCTAGACCTAAAACATTATTTTTTTTATTTTTTTTTAAGTTTTAGTTTTTTTTAACAAGAACAAATCACACGTATACAATATTTTAGGATCTCGGTCAACAAGAATTGTGTTGGTCGAGAGGCTGCTGGGGTTTTTAGAGTGTTAGCGATTATTTGGAGGTTGGGAATTTTGATGTTAGACAGTTTTGAACAAATACGAATTTCTGATTATTCTAAATCAGACAAAAATCACATTTCTGTTATTATACTTCAAAAAAAAGTCACTTTTCGTAAGAAACATCATTTTAAAAAAGGAATTTGAACAAAATATATGCAAATTGTATAATAATAGTTCATTTCGAAATTTTTAATATTAAAGTGGGGACCACCAAAATTTAATAGAAAATATTTTTGTAACCAAGCAGCTTTATTTATATCTAAATTAAACTTCACTTTGGTACTTTTATATGACTCAAAGAAATTCTTCAACTAAGTTGCAATACAAGGGTTTTATTTTATTTTTCACCTAAGAACCCCTAAGAAGCATATATTTTCTCCATACTATTTTTACTATTTATTAAGATGCTCGAAATTTCTTAAATATTATCCCCTTTCGTAAAATTTCTCTCTTTATTTAACGTAAAATCTAATTAAATATTTTCACCCAACCTCCAACTAAACCAATCCACACTCCATTTGTGCATAGACGAAACCAATGTCTGAAAACCCCGCAATCATAATTATGTACATTTACGATCGAACAGACCAAATCCCAACAACCTCTTCGATCCAAATTTATCTTCAATTAATTAAGATCTACAGTAGAAACATTGTCTATGAAATTTATACAATATTTAAATAGGCTATATATAGTTTATTCTTTGGGAGAGTTACACCATGCACATGACACTGCACTGTTGGTGGTGGGCGTTGGTGTTGGGGGGGGGGGGGGGGGGGGGGGCAGCGATCCGAACGCTACCTTGCCGCCGGGCAGGGTACTACCACGACGGACTTCACCCTGCAAGGCACTGGTCCAGGCCAACCTCTGAAACAGAAAATCATAAGTAATCAAGTATTTTTAGTTATTTAAAACTGTAGTCTAAGCAATTGACATGAAACATTTATGAGGCTTGTATAACAATTGGTTAGTGATTTTAAACTATAAAGCGGGCGTTAGGAAACCTGTTGCTGTAGAGAGAGGTAAGACAGGGACTTAGCTACGCCAAGAAAATAAAATGGAAACATAAGTAACAAATCCTACAACTATATTATAATTGGTTATGTAAACATGGACTATCATTAAAAAATACCTATGTAGAACTTATTACTACAGCCAACCCTTGTTTAATATAATTCAGTTTATTGTAACGAGTAACTCGTTTCTCGATATCAAATGGAAAATAACACCACTGAAACAATAAAATAGACACTGTCACTTCGCTATGTTATGATGGTAAAACATGTTCCGAAACCAATTATCGTTCTGCTAGTTTGCCTTTTTGACAATTTCTTAAAAGGTTACAGGAACCAATTATAATTTTTGTTTTTGAGTATTTTTGTCAATGACAATTAATTATGCATAAACAATGCATATATATAAATGATTATTCACACCATTCACGGCACACAAAAAGCTTTTTTTAATTTTATGGGTCAAGATTAGTTAGTTTGTCGTCATCTAACTAGTAGAAAGAACTATAAATATAAATAAAATATATTTATGGTGAGGGATATTTTATGGTTATTTAAAAGAAATGTTAGATAAATATTCGAGAACATTAAATTCAAGAAAATGAAGGAATCCAGATGTTCCCTGGAAATCAACAAACCCCAACGACGATGGGTTAAAACAACGTATGATCCACCAATGGACATTTATTGTGCATTTGTATGTACCTTTGTCAGCTGTGAATGATCTTGGTAATCCTAAAGCTAAATATCAAGCAGAATACCAATGCAGAGTTTACTGTATAATCCGTGAAATGTATAGGCCAAACCAAAATAATAATGGAGACACGAGTTAAAGAAAACTTTTTTCATTTAAATCCTAATAGTCTTGTTAAATCTGCTATGGCTAAGCATTTTTTAGCGGAAAACCGTAATTTTAAAGTCGAAAACATTGTATTTTTGAAAATTTTATTAATACTCAAATGATTTTTATGCAAATATAGTAGCACAATTAATTGTACGTATAGTACCTGGACAAAATTCTTTACTAACGTAAACAATAATGCATTGTTTCAGTGTAATACTAGTTTAGTAAAGTTATGTAGTTAGTTTTAGAAGTTATAATAAAGTTAGGCTGTTTTGAGCCATGCCATTTTTACTTTCTCCCCTCCCCTATACTTAGTATATGGAGAAAGTACTGTTTTCGTCCAAATGTTCGAATTTGAATTTTTAGTGGAATTATCTGTTTTGGTGCTCCCTGAACTCCCAAAAATTGTTTAGTGGAATTATCTGTGTTGGTACTCCGTGAACCCTAAAATATTTCTGGTGGAATTGTTTGTTTTTGTGCTCCCTGCACCCAAAAAAGTAGTTTTTTTGGTGATGTCTGTCCGTGTGTCTGTTAGGATGTGTACAGAGCTGGAGACCATACCAACTGTAAGATTTTGATGAAATTTGGTATGTTGGTATGTAGGTGTAGTTCTGGAATATCTTTAGGCGTTTTTTTAATTTTTACAAATTTTTGATTTTTAAGGGGTTTTACCACCCAAAAATTGCCAAAAAAAAGAGAAACATCAAAATTTCTCAAAAACGGCTTTAACGATTTTGATAAAATTTGGCACCTTACCATATGCAAAAAACCGCAACTTTCTAAAAATTCTCGTTTAGGTTCTAAAAATCATAATAATAATAACTGATTTTTGGTGGTTTTTGGCCAAAAAAGGGGAATGTTTTCAAAAATTTTCAAAACCTTTTTTCGCGCATCTATACAGATCTAATTAACAGGTTTGGTGCAAATTTCTTCAAAATTGATCGAATAGTTTAAATAATAATATTATAGTATAATATGGATGTGTGTTACATGCATATCATATGTTCCATGGTATGTCCTACTTTTGCAATTCTAAATAACCACCTCCTATGCTACTCTTAAGAAGGTATAAAGTTTCAACTGGGAGACAGTATGTGGCAGTTATCTGGTACTGTTTTTATTTTCATTTAAAACTCAATAAGCCTGTTAAATCTGCTGTGGCTAAGCATTGTATAGATGAAAACCATCGCTTAAAAGTCGAAAACTTTGAATTTTTGAAAAGTTTATTAATACATAAATGCTTTTTATACAAATATAGTAGCACAATTAATTGTACATAATGAATTAGGACCTGTACAAAATTCTTTATTAATGTAAACAATAATGCATTGTTTCATTGTAATACTTCAGTGTTTGGTTTAGTAATTTAAGTTATATAGTTAGTTTTAGAATTTACTAGCTTGCCCGATCCGGCTTTGCACAGATAGACAAATCAAAGTTAAATGTTATTAAAAAAACAAAACAATAAATATATTACACTATGTGTTTTTTTATGGAGATTTTTAGTAAATTGGACGCCCAAAACGTCCCCTAAAATTTAGAATTTTAAAAAAATCCTTTCTTAGCGAGCATCTAGGGCCCTAGAGGAAGCTACATACCAAATTTCATTCCAATCCGTTCAGTGGTTTTGGAGAAATCATGATTTAGTAACTTTGACCCCCAAACCCCCTCTAAAATTTCGAACTTTTTGAAAGCCTTTCTTAGAGAGCACCTACGGCCCTAGAGGAAGCTACATAAAAAATAAATTTTAATCCGTTCAGTAGTTTTAGAGAAATAATAATTTAGTAACTTTGACCCCTTAAACCCCCCACCTGAGATTTAAAATTTTTTTAAAACCTTTCTTAGAGAGCACCTACGGCCCTAGAGGAAGCTACATAAAACATTTCATTTTAATCCGTTCAGTAGTTTTAGAGAAATCATGATTTAGTAACTTTGACCCCCCAAACCCCCCTAAAACTTCTAATTTTTTGAAAACCTTTCTTTGTGAGCACCTATGGCCCTAGAGGAAGCTACATACCAAATTTCGTTCCGATCCGTTCAGTGGTTTTGGAGAAATCATGATTTAGTAACTTTGACCCCCAAACCCCCTCTAAAATTTCGAACTTTTTGAAATCCTTTCTTAGAGAGCACCTACGGCCCTAGAGGAAGCTACATACCAAATTTCGTTCCGATCCGTTCAGTAGTTTTTGAGAAATCGTGATCAGTGAGTCAGTGGATTTGGCTTTTATATATATAGACAGATAATAAAGTTAGGCTTTTTTGAGCTATGCCATTTTTAGTTTTGTATAAATACGGGATACGAAACACTACCCTTATTATTATTATTTGTTATAGTTTGATTATTGTAGCTCGTGCATTACTGAAGCTAAAGATATCGACTTTGTCGTTGAAACGAGTTTGAGTTAATACACTTATCAGTTGTGAGATTCAGTGTAAAGTTTTTTTCTATCAAACAGAATTATTAATGTTAAATGTTTAATTGTTTGTAAAAGCTAATCGACCTTAAAACGGAAAAAGGCAGCTTTCTAAATAAAACTTCTTGTAGGGGAAGTTAGACCGCGGGGGGGGGGGGGGGGGGGGAGCAAAATACACAATAAAAAAAGTTAGAATAAAATATATTTTTTAAGAAAGCAATTTTATTACACTAGTCAGCAAGAGTTAAACTACTGAAAGATAAGTTTTGTGCAAATTTGAATGAATCCGTCCAATAGTTGCTGTGCTAGGGACAAATGGTTAAGGGGGTTGTTAAATTAAACGAACCTGGACGAACTCATAACCTTAAACAATGTGTAGATGAAGTAAATATTCAATCACGGCAAAATGAATATAAAATGGAGTTATAAGGAGAGACAAAACAATTTTGTATTGCAATGACTTGGCTGTTACAAAAACGAATCTTAAAATTGTGTAGACATTTTGTGAACTTATAAACTGAACATCTAAATTAAAACTGTATAGTATTATACGATGATGGTCTCATATGAGTCGGTTTATTAGGTGAATTTAAGTGGAATATATTTGAACCTTATATATTTTGTAATACAACAATGTATATTAGGCATTCTAAACGGTACTTACCTACACGAACCACTCGTCTTTCTGGCTGGAGGAGATGTCGCTAAAACAAAAACAAAAAAATAAACATTAAAATATAATATATTGAATAAAAATTATATTAGCTATCGAACAAAACTTTGTCCGTGTTAGTTAGAAACTCATCCTACAGTTTGCTGGAAAATGTTTAATTTATAAAGAAGTACCGGAATATTTAACCGTCTTCTATTTTGTGATCAGTGTCGTGGTATGGTATATATATTAACCTTAACTAATTATATTTGATTAAATCTATTTATTTCAATTTTATGATCGACTGATTCACTCACAGGCTTGTTGCATTACTTCCACGCAGCCTGCTCGCTTGACTTTATTCAACGATTGTTCCTAGTGTTTTTAAACGTAATATATATTTTATGATTACAGTATTATTTGTTTATATTTAACGGCTTAACAAGCTTGAGTAACTTTGCACACTTTTCCCCTTCGCAATATATTACATATTAACTTTAAAATGAGAGAACGAGTAAAGTAGTACAACTAGGAGAATTTAAAATCGAGTAAGCTCAAGATTGTAAATATTCGGAAAACCTTTGATTCGTGGTTGAACATCTTGTATGTGAAATACAATAAATTCCGTTTAAGGCAATATTCCAATTTACAGTATTTTATACTAGTAGCATACAAATAACCAAAGTTTCCTAAATTATGTTTTTAGATAGTATAATAGCTGCTGGATGAAATTGGCAGATAGTATTTATTAGATAGTATTTTTTAATCGGCTGAGGCCAGCAATAATGGCGTAATACGTATGCGCACCATGGAATACTATCTTTTCTAAAAACTATTATCAACCCCTATAAGAGTGGTTGTACCGTACGTACATTCGGACGTGAGTAAGAATATAATATAACAGCTGATTTCACCCATCACCTGTGATACTAAAACAAACCCTAGCATAAATTTTACTTTGGGGTTATGTTTACAACTTCAATCAATAATCAAATTTTTTGTGACGTTGAATTTTTTTAATATGAGTTTTAAAGTTATAAAATGAATATAAATCCAAACTTTTATCATAAATATATACATTTATACATTTTTAAATAAGAATGATTACAAATATAACATTCGTACATCTTCGTATCGCATATAAACATATTCTATTATTAATTTCTTCATTATAATAATATGAACTTGTTAATATGTTATATTAATATTAATTAATATTAATATGTTAAATTTCACAAAAAACCGTAATTTTTGTAAAATATTTTAAATGGCCGCCATCTTGAAACTGTTTAAGATATCGTAACGGAATTTTATACACTTATGTGACCTACTAAGGTACACGTTCGTGCCAAATTTGAAGTTTCTATCTAAAATAGTACTCCAGTTATAAAATATTTATAGGACAGACAAAAAACTAGGCATGTCAGATCCTTATATATATATATGACGTTTTTTGATTGTCTTGACCTAAGGAACAAATACACCAAATTTTTCCAGGGAGTTTGTAAACACCCTGTATAATAATGTATATAAATAAAAAAATTTAACGAAAAAGCCAACAGTTTTATAAAATCATATCTAAATTGTACAACTTTGAATATTTTATAATATTTAAACGATTTGATTTTTCAATATGAAATAAAAATATATTCAAAAATAATATTTGTATCTCTCTTGTTAGATAATAATATATTATGTAAGTAACACATTTTATTAACAAATTGGGTCTACAGTTAGTAATCCTTATAACTTTACATATTTACCTAGTTAAAAATCCCCCTCAGATAATTAGGCTGCCCGAGATAAAGTCTGTTTTTTTTAAATAGTTTTTAGTGATGTATTATTTCTGATGTGTATCTAATTAATCTGCCTCTGATTTTTCACTTTTCACGGGGCTTTCTAGTATGAAATAATAATGTTAATAATAACAAACACGTTTCTTTGTGTTTGGTGTCAGTTAAATCACCTGGTGGAATTACAGGACTACGGTAAATATGTTTCAGGAAAACCAACATTAATTTGATAAGTTCCACCAATTCTGAGATTAATAAAATTATGTGTTACAAATTGACAAAGAATTTCACATAGTTTTCAACTTTGCTTTACTAATTCGGTTATCCAGTATTCAATATGTAAAATTGTCAATAATTGCATTTTAATAAATATCATGGTGCACTATTAACTTAATTACTTTAATTTTAATTGCCAAAGTACATGATTAAATGCACTTAGTCCATATATTTTTAGTTAATCCATTCTATATCAAGGAATTCTATGAACTGTCTGGTAGTGTCAATTAAATATTTATCATTTTTTTGAGTAGTGAGTACACCCAGATAATTTATGAGTTATTGAATACCCGACGGATCGCTATACAAAATAAACAAGTGATTTGTGTGACCTAAATTTTCATTCCAACATATCGCACAAGCCCATAAGTACTGTTTGAATGAATTTCGTTTTGCGATGTATCGATAGGTTTGAGCAAGGGATTGTAGGCGAAAGTTGCATTAAGTCGGGCGGTGTTTTACAGTTTTCGCGAGGAAATACTGCCTCAAAATCCCAATATAGCCACGATCTGAAAGAAAAATTTTTCAAAAATATATTTACAATTTTTATCAAGTTGTCAGTAGGCGATGAAATTATAAGTGTGTTATGGTAAATTTTCAAAAATTGTAAACTTTCATTTTCATTAATAGTAGGCCTACTAATTGGTAAAACACACTCGATGTAAAATGTTGTATGTTTGCCGTAATTATTGGAGGGTAAAGGGTGAAAGGGAGCCAACTTCCTGTTTTAGTATAAAGATCAAACAATAAAGTATTTAACGTATTACGTGTTAGACATTCTATTTAATTATCTTTTCTTTTATCAAAATTACCTTAAACAATATTTATAAACTGCTTTCTTTTGAACAGGTACGCCAGAAAACAGGTCTGCCTTTCTTTAACAGAACTCAACTTAGTGAATGTTATATTTAAAATTGGCGTACGGAACAATAGTTTTTAACTTGTGTGCCAAGTGATCCACTTATTAGCAATTTATATTACCGTGATTTCAATCTTGCGAGGTCAGACTAGCCGAACCCACGCGATAGTAGCGGGTGATAATGTTTTGTCATTTTCAACCTGAAGATAGGCGAATGTCCAAAACCGCAATAGTATACTGATTAAGACTAGTGATTAATAAGTTTAACATAATAATCACAGTTAAATAGTTAATTAATTGTATAGGGTACTATTCCGACTATTCCGTGGGCTTCAAAATGAAATCCAAACAAATGTTTTCTTTGTTTAAATTTGAATTTATGGAGAGATATTATTACAAACTAGTTTTAAAACCGTCTTTTCCATACTGTATAATTGACCGATGCTAAGCGGGGTCTCCATTTTAACTCGACCGTTCGGCATTTCGTCTGTGTGTCTGTGTGTCTGTCTCACGATTACGGCCAAACGCCTTGACAGATTTTGATGATTTTTGCATGACTGTTCCTTATTCCTATGCCGAGCCATGTATACATACGGTTTTTTCCATTTTTTATTTTTAACCCCTTAAATAAAATAAAAATGGCGGCCGGACCGTTTCTCTCAGTGTAAGCTTTTTTCCAAATCCAGTTTGTGGCTTAACCGTAAGTCGAATTTAAAAACTAATAACATTTTGCTTAAAGCAAATAAAATTTTAAACAAAATTGTATTCTTGATTTTTTTTCCTATCTCTAACGGTAAGCTCAAAAAATGGCCGTAAACTACGAATTTGTTAAAAATCGTCCAAGTTTTTGTATGTCATCCATGTTTTTATACGTTTATTCTAAACCAATTCAAAACTGTTCCATAGCTTTTTTGTAGATAAAGGTTTAACGAATTCATACATGCCAGTAAAAAAAAATTATTGAAGTAAAATTAAGAAAGTTATTTGCTCAAGAAACAATCACGTTCAGTAACGAAAGGAAAATGTTTAACTTTAGGCCTACATAAAAAGTAGTAAAAACTATTGTAATTTTTTTCATAAATGTAAAACAGTTTCGTAATTTAGTTCTAAATAGAATTGTATAAAAATATTTATCAATTTCAAATTTATTATTTTGAAAACACCAGTTTTTATGTTCCTACTACAAGACTGCTAATAAAACTAGGCCTGTTTTGAATAGTAATTTAGGAATATATCATTTGCCCAAAAATGACATATTATTATAAGAAAGTGTAGAGGATAAATCAAAGAATTGAAATGTATACCTGTAAATTATCATTGTAAATTTCATAAAAGTATTTGACTTAGCTTTATTTGAATTACAAAATTAGATGAAACAAATGAAACCTCGCGGCGATTAAGGACATACAAAAAATGACCGTAGGACACCGTGGGAAGTGTTGGTACATGGGTTGAGATCACTATCACGACGTTTTAACATCGTTTGTTTTCATTATTTCTAATATTGGAATATGATATGGAACTTAAGTTAATTTATGATACATTGTTAAGTTTGAGTTATTTAAGTATGTAAATATTTAATTGTATGTTGTCCCTCTATAACGCGATATTTTTAGCTATCTTAAGCATTATTAACCTAACTAAAACACAATGCCTCTAAAAGAAAATCTTTAGCAGTTAAAGCTCAAGAAAAGAAATAAAAACGATAACTAGAAATCCCGGAATCGAGGGAATTGTAAATAATGTTTCACTGGCTAAACCTTGTGCTTACTTCTTTACTGGCACACTATTTTTAACCTAAGCTCAAAACCACATTTGTTATTTCAACGAGCGAGGTCTACTGTTCACAGAACTACTAGTATGTGAAACTAAAGACAGCATACAATAAATTTATTTCACTTATGGTGAGCAAATCATATCGATTTTTGCGAAAAGTATACGAAATTTCATCAACATCGTATCTACTTTTATTTTATTTAAATTATCCTGTCTGAATGAACTTACCTGTCAGATCCCGAGCTCCTCACTTTGCCTGGCAGTAGAGGCGGGCCCGGGCCGCGCTGTACCCGAGCAGTAGGCCCGCAGGGTGACGCCAGTTTCCCGGGAGTTTGCTCACTATCGTTGTTGCCCCCGTACCGTTTGACCCATGCACTTGTTGTACTAGAAACATACAAAAACCATCAAATATAAGATACACATAATAAAGGCTAATATTTGTATTACACTCAATTGGGCAGTATTCACTTAAACAAGGGTCATAGATAGGCCTATACAAGAAATGATTCAGGAAGAAGTAGATACGATTTCCAAAAGGAAGTGTTTATTGCGTATATTCAAAATAACGTAAGTTTAAAATATTGAACGTAGACTATATTTCATATATTCATACACAGAAATTGAACTCTTTTATATTATAGACTTTAGATCCTATCCATTTGTAGCCTATTTCTATTATTCAGATTAAACCTAGTAAAAAGTTTTTAAACGGGACCAAACTTGGTTCATTTGTGTTAAAGTTATGAAAATAAATCATTTAGAATGATTTAATCATGAAAATCATGAAAAAATTAATCATAATGTTTACCAGTTGTAATTAATTTACTGAGAAATTAAAACCATTAAAATGTAGTGTTGCAGCCTTTTTGAAACATTTGGAAGTAAAACTTAAGTGTATAATGCATTACAATACGGATACAGGTTCTTGAGTAGGTCAAATGTCTCTATTAAGAAAACAGCATATTATACACACAAATAAGATACATTTTCTAAAATGTTTGAAAACAATAAATTTCCAGAATACATAAGTAATATAATTATAATATTACAATAAACATAGTATCGTATACTTTTATTATTTATTTGTTTTTATGTGCCTGAAATGTTGGTACTGAAAGTTTTTATCTTATGTATACCCTTAACACTAAAAGAATAATGAATAAATAAAATTTGATTTTACTATTTTTTTTAGAGTAAAATTAATTTTATTATATCAATAACTATAGGCGTGTTATTATCATTATTATTACAGATTTATTTTTCTATCCTAAGTAAAAATAAACATACATTAACCACTGTTTAACCACTTTTCATCAGATTAAAAATGTAAGGACACACTACACTGAACCGAGTCTGAGCTTAGTGTTACTCCCTGGAAACCACACTTTTGTTACATACACTTTTTATAGGCTATCGATGTCTGGATATTGTTACGAGGTAAATGTACAGCAGATTTGATATACTTATAGATGTTTAATTATAAACAATATTATATAAAACTAGGGGGTTTCACACCCTGCATGCTTCGCTCGCCTACCCCTGAGTCGAAGCATCAAGTGTAGATACTAAAACAATTACTATAACAATAAAACAGTTATGGATGGGAGGGGTGCACTGACCCAAGAAGACGTTATATGGACAAAGGCACTTCTAACGAGTATTCAGAATAAACCTTTGCAGTTGCAACCTCATTATCGTGTCTTAACAATGTATTATTCAACAATCTGTGTTTACTGAAACTCGTACAACCTGCATCATGTGCTGTCGTGAAAGTATTGTATACTCTTAGCCACAACTGGTGTTATAATGATCGGTCTAGTGTGGTCGGGGTAGCGGTGACCGTAACATGCGCAGTAGGGTTGATGTGTTGGGATAAATGACAAAACTTTTGATATAATAGAGAGAAAAGAAACAGTTTATCCTTCAAGTATTAAACTAAACTCGTTATAACAAGCAGAAACTAAAACTAACAAATACATACATACCAAAACAAAATTATAATACACAACTTAATTATTTATAAAGATGAAAAATAAAAATAACTAGTTCTAGTAGTGTTTTTCGAGACCGCATTTTTAACGAGCACACACTGACTGGTTTCGGCGATCAGCCAAGTTGTAAAGATGTGTCAGCTATTACATTTGAATAACACTGCCCATTCTCTAACTAGTGACGGCCAGCACACGGCTAGCTCAGTGCCCTATAGACTGTCCCGATCTTAATATGATTAATAAATACATGTAAAAAAATAACGTATAAAATTTCAATCCGAGAAATAGTGGAGACTTTTTTGCAAGTCTCTTATCAGGACCGGTTTTAGGGCGGGGCGAGCCGGGCGGGGCGAGCCGGGCGGTCGCTCAGGGCGATAAATTTTGGGGTGCGATTATTTCCAATAGACGCCTTATATTTTTAAAGTTATTTAATTACTACTATATTAAATTTTTCGAAAAGATTATTGAACACCTTTATAGTTTGAAAATAGTTCAAAAAGTACAAATTTAACTTTTTATAATTTTATTATTTTTCTACAAAAGCGCTACTGTTCAATGGCACTTTTTACATGTTGCATTTTTTGACAGTACACTAAAGTAAACCACATTTACTGTTACGATTCTATTCGTATAGTAGTGGGAAATGCAGACATTTTGTTGAATTCAATGCGCAGAATTTCCACTGTTTCGCTTTTCAGCTGTCTAGGTAGACAGGCTATGTATAGGTCGAATGTGTGAGGTGTTTTATCCGTTTGATCTAATTTTGTGACATAAGTAAAACTAAAGTAGGTTGTCGATTAAAAACGAAATAGTCTTCTTGATCTGTCCAAAACAATCGAGCGATTTGCACAGGCCAAAACTCGTAAAGTGAATTTCATGTAATAATATTTTAATACGTCAGAAAAACTCTTTGATTATAAAAGTTGAATGGCATAAGGTAGCGAGAAGAAGTTGTAAAAAAAGTCTGCGTCGTACCAGACGGTGGAAGTTATACTTCTTTGGCCATTCGTATATTCGTATACTTTCCTATAATTTTTGAGAAAAAAAATTCCCAGCCGGGGATTGAACCAGGGATTTTAGCGTGGAAGTCGAATCCCACCCACTCCACTGAGACACTTGAGGTATCTCTTGTAGAGAAAAGGTATAAAAAGGCACTTTCCGGATTTTACTCCTAACGCGTGACGCGGTTTCTCGACCGACACCCCATCCCGATTACAACGGGCGCAAAGAAGTATAACTTCAATAAAGTATTAGGCCTACATTGCATGCAAAAATATTGATTATTTCCGGCAACTATTATCATATAACTCCTAAATCTCTTAAACAAAATTTTCAAACAATTTCTAAAATAATTGTAAAGGCGCTTATTTCATGAACGCATCGGGCATCATTTCCTTTAAAACAGGCTCTGACGCTTTTCTTGAAAATGCCACTCCCCATTCAAATATAAATTTACTGACGACCTGTTGCACCGACAAAAAGACAGATCAGAATCTTTCTTTTAGTTCGTATTGTGCACACATTTTATTATAATAATATATCACTCAAACGTTCTATTTCTGTCATTCTGTTAATACGAAAAGGTGGCCATTGTGCAAGTCCTACGTTCTGGTTGATGCAGGCAATATAAATCATTTAGAACAAAAGGACTGAGTGTTCTGAATAAAAAATAACGAAGGAACAGTTTTTTTCCATTCAATGACGAGAAAGTTTTATCTAACAAAGAACCACGGCATCCTTCTCTGTCTAATTGCCACAAGTCTACACCAAAGAAAGAAATTCTCAGTCATGTTTACATTTTGCGCTAATCCTTTGTTGTATTCGAAACAAAGCTCCGTTAGTTTTATTTTAATTCACTTCATTTATTTGAAATGTTCAGTCGGAAAATAGGGTTTTTATTTAGTTTCTGTCTTCCTTTGTAACAGATTTTCGATTGTAAAGGAGGTTAGGAGATTCCATTTTCAGTTGGGCGAGAAACAAGTTATAAGTAAACATTTATTTTCAAAAGAATTTTATTTACGCCGGCTAGACCGAGGAAGAAAGGAGGGTGGCATTAAGTGCATGCAAATCATCGAACGCAATTATCTAGAAAAGTGATCTCCAACCTTTTTTACTCAAGGGCCACATTGTAAATTTTTGGAGGCAATGCGGGCCAACAATCCAACATTATTTCAGTTTAGACTTTAGATAGTTTAAACAAATAAAAGAGCACTGTGGCGACAAAATCACACTGATTTAAATCAAAACCCCGAACCACAAAACAAGGAACAAAAACAACAACTAAATTGGTAACGTATTAAACATAACTTACAATTTAGGTGTTTAGTTATTGTTTTTGTTCCTTGTTTTGTGGTTCGGGGTTTTGATTTAAATCAGTGTGGTTAGATAGTTTGTCTAGCCGTCTAGCTATGTATTTATCTCATAAACTTCTGTTTTATTTCTGTTTACGGCAAACGCAACTTTACAATCAATTTACATGTGATAATATACCAATAACTTCTAATATAAAATTAGTTAAACTTGTAAAATTTAGAATAGTTCAGAAAACTGAATTAAAATAATTATTCTTTGCCGCAAATAAAATTTGTTCTGTAAAAGGAGTTTTCAAGTAGGCCTAATGAAAACGCAGAATGATACAAAACCAAATCACTGCAATGTACGGTAATACAAATTTATTTTATTGTTTAAGTTTTAATGAGGATGAGAAAAACTTGACAATAAATGAGAATACAACAAGTCTGAAGCTTAAAAATAAAAATAATTGTTGTTTTGTGCGAAGATTGCATTTGTTTGCCACTTAAAATTTCAGTCCATTTAAGGTCAAACTTTGTAGTTCCGATCATTAGGATTGATTTTAAATGTTCATCTGATAAGGAAGATCTGTATTCAGATTTCACAAACTTCATTTGTGAAAAAATTTTGCTCACGTTTGTAGGTGGCTCCAAAAAGAGAGAACATAGCTCGAGCATGATTTTTGATGTTCTTAAAGTATTTTTCTGTAGTAGTTAACGGTAAAATTGCTTAAAAGGAAATATATTATCAAATAAAAAAAATGTTTTTTTTCAGATTGTAAGCTTTTTGGGGGCCGGGTAAAATTTGTTCGCGGGCCGGATGTGGCCCTCGGACCATAAGTTGGACACCCCAGATCTAGACGCTAACCTACTCTACAGTGTGGTAGGTTCCAAGACTTGTAGATTATCGTCTTTAGCCATTGCGCCGTACTGCGAGTGGCTTGGTTTTCTCAGGTGTTATCTATATATGTTTCGCTTCTCATTGAACTAGTGATGGGCAAAATTCTTTTGATTGAATTGAATCATTTGAATCAACTCACTGAAAAGAATAAATAATCGATTCATTTCGTTATTTGATTCATGACGTCATCACTCCCACAACTCACTAGTTCGTCTCTGTCGGATGGTTTGGCGCCTTTTTATCTTAGTCTATTTATAATACGCCTCGCCTGTCAAGTTCGTTACTGATGTAACTGATTATTTGTTTTTATAGTTTGTTATAGTTTTAGAATAAATTGTAGATATCGTTTTAAACTGTTAAACTGTTTAATATTTAGTAGTGTATTTATTAGTGATGTTGGATTAAATTAATAAACAACAATCTTAAATTAATAAACAATTAAAATTACTTTTTTTCTTTTGTAATACAACATTTGTCTCTATGGAAATCTTTATTAAACAGTGCCTGTAAAGTGTACAGTCGCGATTTCTAGCCATACATAACGTTAGATTTCATAAAAAGTTACTATTGTTCCTAATTTATATTAAAATAAAGTTCATAACTATTTTTTCCATAACTTTTTTATTCTATAATTTGTATATGTTAATTATATACTTATTTTTTATAAATATTTATGATTAACTATTTGATTAATGTATTTATAATATTCTTATTAAGCTACCACCAAGTAACTTTTGTTCCTAATTTCTATTAACATAATAATAATAATTAATAATTAACTGTAGCCTACAATAATATTTTTATTTTATAGTGGTTTGTACTTATCCCGTATACATATTTATAGAGAATTATTTGGATTCGCGTATTTTGATTTCCTTGACTAATCCTTGTAACTATTGGTTTTCATTTACTTTTATTCTAAATATCTTTAGTTGCATAAATTTACACTGATATACAATAGGTAATAATTCATATAAATCATTATTTTACACTATACACTGTACCTACAAAAGAAATGAAAATAGAAACTTAGTAAATTAAATTTAAATTAATAATAAATGTATTTTTACTTTACTTTAAAATAGTTGAACCAATTGTATTTGAACAGGATAGTAATGAATCATAGCAGACTCGAGTGATTGTATTACTGCGTATGAATCTGAAATCGTTCGTTTGATACATTTGAAACAAATTGATTAAGTTATTCATTGAGTTGGGTAGTTGAATTTATTCGTTCACCAAAAGAATCGATTTATTTTCGAAGCGAGACATGAATCAATCGATGTATCCGCTAATTCGTTCAAATTGATAAATTCAAATTTATTCGTTCTTTAAATTCATAACTGTTCTAGAATAATACATCTATATATTAATAGGCAAGCACAAAACTTGTCGTCCTTTTTTCTCAGCTTGTGTGCATCGTAGGAGAAATTCGCACATACCGTTAGAAAGGTAGTGTCCTGTAGATGAGCAGAATCCCATTATAATTTACATCGGTACTCAGGGATACGCCCCAGTAGCCCTCAAAGTATCAATGTTAATCTTATGGAAGGTCAATCTTAAGGAAGAAGAAGAAAGATTTCTTTTGATTTTATCAGGGGCACAAAAAACAGCTGTTCGTATGAAAAGCTTAAAACAGCTGATTTTGATCAACAGCTGATTTTGATCAACAACTGATTTGGATCATAAACTGAATATAATTTTAGGTTAGGTAAATCAAGCAATAGCAATAGCGAAGCATTGCCGGGTCCACTAGTAATACATTATTTCAAACAAGAACTTTATTCATATTTTTTTTTATTTTTTGAAACAAATAGGGGCTGAAAGAAATATTTTTCTAGTATAAAAAAATGGTTTACATGAAAAATACTTTTAAATTCATACTGAGTTTGGTGGTATTCAAATTACTTTTGTTTATGCAATTTTCTTTTTTAGATTGATCTTCAAGTATCACTGATGATATTAATGTGAACCTCAGTCATATTTAACGGAATCTAGAATACGATACTAAACTAGTTATGTAAAAAAAAAAAAACACACACACACACACACACACACACACACACTGTTCCTTTTCTTTACCATAGGGTAGGTACAAACATACACAAAAGAATTACACAACAATAATTCTTATGTTATCTTATCACATATATTATTTATCAAGGCCATTTTTTTGTCGGTACGCCATAATTTCCTTAATACATCATCAAATTACATGAAGAGGCATCATTTTAAAGCTTTCCTTAACCGCTAAAACGGAAAAATATACAAAATATAATTATACGAAAAAATACAAAAAAAAGAAATAAAGAATCCGAAAGTAACAGTGATGTAAGATCAAGTAAGTTGTAGGGATATTTTCCTGGCGTTGGCAACACTGATGATACAATTTAAACACATCTATTCTTTACTTCAACCCTCACCTATGCCCATGACGCACTAAATACGCACTATACGATACTAAATATACGGTGTGTACTACTTTAATTAAGTGGGACTGCGAATTCTTCGCACGGGTCAGCTAGTGAGAGCCTATGTCAAGTTGTGCAGCAATTGAAATGTCTTGGTTTACTAAAACCAATACCTCAAACCTAATTTCCAAAGTTTGATGTAATCAGTAGTTATTGCTGTTTGAATTTTAAAACTATTCAAAACTGAAAAGCATTATGTGTTACAAGCTAAACAATGTTTAATTACCAGAGATCAAAGTAAGTGTTCAAAATGTCCTCCTCCCGTTGTTTGGCAATGTTAGAAAGTGAAAGGGGGATCTTTGGGTTTTGCACGAATTGGATTTTGAATGCAACGGCTGTTACATTTCTTCTGTAAGCAGTTGCACTGAAGCTTTCAGCGGGTTTGGTTATGCACATGGAAGAAGTTTTTCATTCAGTTTCAAGTTTTAAAATCGTATAATTTTTTTACCGTTATGTCACTTAGTGAAAGTGAAAGAATAATTCTTCTAATGATGCGTGGATGGGGAGATAATGTAAGATCATATGATGCAGTTACAGAGAAATGTGATGTACGGTTTTAACCTAAAACAAAAAAATCTAAAAGTGCTCTTATAAATATACCCACGAAATAAAATTGACATTTCATATTTTTAACTTCCCGCTAAGAAAATTGAAAATTTTCTAAAATCGGGAAGTTATTGGTTTCACCCCGTTTTTCGAAAATCGAGTATTCATCAGATCTCGACGTTTTGAGGTCCTAGGAATCTTCCCTGACCACTCCCGAGAGGGTGTCACCCTGTCTGTATGTATGTGTGTATGTAAGTATGTGACCTACTTATAACTTTTGAACGGCTTAACCGATTGGATCCTACCAAACGGCGTTCTAAAGAGTTCCATAAAACTTAGATTTCCTGAAAATTTCAACTAATTCGGACCGGTAGGTTCTGAGAAATTTCGAAAAAACAAAGAAATAACATTTTTTCAAATCAGGTTTTTTTGGAATAACTCTTAAACGGCTTTACCGATCAATTCCAAAATCTAATCAGCTTTTAACCTTAAAAATCGACGTTGGTCGCTACCAGTCCGGTCAAAATCGGTTAATTCGTTCGTGAGATATCGTGAACGAAAGAAAATAAAAAAAGTGTTTTTTCTCAATTTCTCCGAAACTTTTCATCTGAAAAATTTTTGTTGTTGATTCTTTCAATGGACTTAAAAAACTGCATCGATTGCCGCAAATCGCATAAAAATCGGTTGATTCATTCAAAAGTTATGGCAGTTAAAAATTTCCAAAAATAGTGTTTATCAAACTTTCATTATACTTTTGTAATTAAACTTAGCGGGAAGTTACAGGGATGGCCTTTAGGGTCAATCGTTTTCCAATTTTTTTTTTATATCAATTACATTTTCTGTCATTTTAAACAAACAGTACTAAAATCGGCCCGGTAGAACTTCAGAAATAGGTATTAGCACGGTCACCAAACGTTCAACGGTTTACTGAATTATTATATAAGTAAGATGAAATAAAGTATAAAATAATGCTAAAAGATAAAATATTATTTTACTAATTAAATTCATTTAATTATCGTCAGATTTAATTTTAACAGTTTGGTAATTATTAGTTCTTCTCGTTAGTTCTGTTGAAATCAAAATTTATTTAAGAAGTTTTCGGAGGAATGCTCTGAAAAATAACTTTTCCTCAAATTTTAATGGACGCCATTTTGAATTGTTTTAAATTTGATATCATTTTTCATTTTTAGTTAAAATATCTTAAATTAACTTGATCAGTGGAGAAAGCACAACATTTTATCCACAAGATAGCGTGCGTTGTACGATCTTTCAATGCAAAAATTGCACCTAAAATGAACTAATTATGTACTGAAAAACACAAAGTTAAAAAATAAATCTTTATTTTTAATAAATAACAAATAAATTGATGTTTTTGACTGTGAAAACACGGTATATTTATAGTGCTTGCTTTAATGTATATTTCGCCTTGGTTCGTGTTATGAAAACCAAATCCAGCCGGATCGAAATTTGTATTTAAAAGTTATTAAAAAAAATGAACAACAATAGATATTTGTTTGGTTTCTATAGTAAGGTTCTATCAAATATTATTTTATTGAAAACAACAATGGATTTAAACAGTTTATTGGCATCACTATCACGGCAAACATCAGATCATCTAAATAACGAGTAAGGCCCGTCAAGAGATACCTATTTGTGAAGACATTCTCAAACCATTATTAAAGTATCAGGTGGATCAAGCCAGAAGGGCTTTGCGGGTCTCGAACTGCCAATCGCTTTAGACCCGTAGTGTTTCTTCACGCCATCTTCTAAATTTTCGTTTACAAAATTCAATTGAATTAAATTTGT
>JAGFPH010008059.1:6143-39337 GCA_018207615.1 Philaenus spumarius | reverse complement strand
GGCCTACAGTTTTATAATCCTTATTATTGTACACATTTACCGAGTTAAAAATCCCCGTCAGCATAGTTAGATAGGAATAGATAAATAGGCCTTAATGTTGCTTTTAAATAGTATGTTTTTAAATTATGTATTTCTGATGTGTATATAATTAATTAACCTGTGATTTTTCACGGGGGCTTACTAGTGTTTATAAATAAATAACTGTTTTATAAATTTAGATTTAATATTGATGATACAAATGATACGCGCATGCGCAAAACCAAATGTTTCGCCTTCGAGCAATGGTCGTTGTTTGTGAGACGAGCACTGCCAGTTCTGCTCAAACGTGCTGGATTATGCTTCAAAGCGTTTTTGCTTCTTGCTCGATCACGCATAAATGTGTTTAAACGTGCTGTACAGTGTTTTTTCGTTTTGCTCCATCGTGCTCAAACGTGCTGTACAGCGTTTTGTATTTATGCTAGATAAGTGTGCGGTATTCCTATCTTACACATAGGAAATAAATGTTCGAGCAAGTTTAAACAAAAACGTTTTTGCTTAAAGCAGTTTTGCTGGATAAGTGTGCGGCCGGAATAAGAGACTTTTGAAAATATATAGGATATACTAAACAAACTATAAGAGGTAATAAAGTATGAGATACTTAAACAAACTATAAAATAAACTTAAAAAGCTAAAGAAATATTAAAAAAAAAAACTGTGTATGATGAAATAAACAAACAAGGTTTAGTGTAGAACGCAAGACTTTGCAACGATATTTTCCAAGTTTTTGATTTACCAATTAAAATTTTCTTTCAGTTTTTTGATAGCTATTATTTTATGTAGCCAACTTACAAAATTATTCATGGTAATTTTATAGGTACAACTTAACCGAAAACCTTGTGAAAACTAAACAGACATTATAATATTGTGAAAAACCTTAATATTATGTGTACATTTACGTTATTTCTGAAAATTGGTGTAGTAAATAGCTGCACTAAGAGTCATAACACGGGGTAGCAGTTGTTTTAATTCCCTTTTAAGTAGGAATTTACTGTGTTTGTAGCCTAATATTTACAATAGAAACCGTTACTACTTTTAGAAACAGTAAATTCCTACGTAGGTTACATCTTACTAGTATCTAGGATCGCGATAGCGCACCATCGCGACAAGTCCTGCTGTGTATGTATTACTGGACATAATAAATGTGGTTTTAAGGGTGTCCAAAACAAACAAAAACTGACTAAAAGTTATGAGAAACAAAACAGAGTTTGAGTGAAAAACGGAAAACCGTAAGTTTGAAAGTGCAACTTTTGTAGATTTTCCATATTTTCCTTTCTTTTCTTTTTGACGGGACAAAAGATTAAAATACTGAACCGATTATAATGAATGATGTAAACTTAATTGTGATTGCAAGTAGTAACTTTAAGTATATATTTAAATAATCTAAGAAAGCATTAAAGTTCTGCCTCAAAAATCACTTCACTTACAGCGTATTCTAACTACATCCACAATTTTTGCTTTTTTTGTTCCATATCAGTATTACTCTATAAAAATTGAAACTTGTTGCACATTTGAAACGCGGCAATTTTCCGCCCTACAAAACTTACAAAACTGTAAGATGTATTTAAAAAAAAACTATGACAGATATGAAAGATATTTAAAAACTATGAGATATTTAAACAATTATAAAACACTTCAAACACCTATAAGAGATATTTTAAAAAAAATATATATAACGATATAGAAACTAAATGTCCTACTGAGTTGTTGTATATTGTGCTGGCTGTGGCAATTGTAGGTTTTAACGGATCTATTTATTAATAGGCAAGCACAAAACTTGTCGTCCTTTTTTCTCAGCTTGTGTGCATCGTAGGAGAAATTCGCGCATACCGTTAGAAAGGTAGTGTCCTGTAGATGAGCGGAATCCCATTATAATTTACATCGGTCCTCAGGGATACGCCCCAGTGGCCCTCAAAGTTTCAATGTTAATCTTATGGAAGGTCAATCTTAAGGAAGAAGAAGAAAGATTTCTTTTGATTTTATCAGGGGCACAAAAAACAGCTGTTCGTATGAAAAGCTTAAAACAGCTGATTTTGATCAACAGCTGATTTTGATCAACAACTGATTTGGATCAAAAACTGAATATAATTTTAGGTTAGGTAAATCAAGCAATAGCAATAGCGAAGCATTGCCGGGTCCACTAGTCCATATTAATCCATAACAACGGAAAACAAGTTTTGAATAGGAAAACTGTGGATAATGTGTTTGTTGTTGTTGGGGAGGGGGGGGGGGCAGTCAACTGGTTTGAAAAACTTTTTCACGTAGTAATGAAATTCTTCGTAAATCTTTTAGAATTTGTCTCTATTTTTACAAACTATCAGTTAGAGGTTATACTGTCCGTTTTTATAAACATGAACGTAACATTTTGATGCTAGATATCACGAAAATTGCGAGAATTGTGTAAGTTAAAAAAATGAGGTACTTGGGGATTTGCAAAGCTGATTTAACGATGTGTTTTTGTTTTGGCTTGAAGTTTCGGTGGTGATTTTTCGTGTGCTATTAGTTTTTATGCTATACTCTGACTTCGTATGGATTATCTTGGTTTCATTAAAATAGGAGCATGTTTTACTCACACGGCATGTTAGCATTGTAGGCGGGTAGTTGATGTGATGCGGTGATAACGGCAGGAGGTCCAACTTGGCGTCGGCATACACACACAGATACAATAACCACACATACACACAGCACCAATATACTGCTAACTGCGATGGCTACAAACATCGTCATACCCATTCCGAATATAGTGTTTGGGCTGGTTTCTGAAACAGAGAGTATTGTCTGAATTAAATTACAATGTAAAACAGTACCGTGGAACAATACTATAGTAAAAGGTTCCATGGACACGGAGTTCTGTTGATGACACTTGGCTGTCAGTCCGTCTGACGTCTGTTATTGTAGATTACTTTGTTATTTTAAAAGCCATTGACAAATTTTTTTTCAGTTTGTAAAACAGATAAAATAAAATATAAACAAAATCACTCACGTTCGAACAGTGTCGGAGAGAATCTTTGCTTGAGTTACGTACATTAAAATATAAATAATTTCGAAAATAAATGTTCAACTCGTCCTTTTATCAGTACTAATGACTCTTTCATAAATGTTCTGTGTAGATTAAATGTTTCAAAAACAACTTATAAATCCTCAAATATTATCATACAGATTTTAGAAATGCTTTGCAAACTGCATAGCTAATTATCTATGAAAAGGAATCATTTTTATTCCTTTAGAGATTTATTTAACAACATAATTTAATTTGGGAAAGTAGTAAAACAACTATTTTTTTACTTAGTTTTATTGCTTTAAAATTATTAATATTTACAAAAATATTTTGTACGTAACTAAGAACAACACATTTTTGTAAATACTTTATGCGAATGAATATTAAACGAAATTTTGTAAGCATTCGCAGCATTGCAAGTTCATTGAACTAATACAAATCCTAACGTTTGCAGTTCTGTGCGTCTTTCATTTCCAATAAACTATAAATCTTCATTTCAAAGTTTTTTTTTTGTAAACAACTAAAAACTGAAGTAAAAACAATACGTTAAACGTTCAGTGAAGCACGAGCGACTGAAAGTTTAATTTGTCGTGAAAAGATTGCAGCAAGTTTTTCTTTGATATATAATATTTAATAAAACTTTATTAATTCGTTTGATTGTATTTTCCCAAGAATATGTTTGTAGAACAGTTCTGAACAACAGTTTTACTTATTAGATTTTTCAGTCGAATTATAAATAATAAACGTTAAAGTTTTAAAGTAAATGGCTGTTTAATTAATTTTTACTAATTCATAAACTAGACGTATTTCTACCGAAAAAATAAATATACTGTACATATTTTGAAATGTATTAATCAACAAAATGGTAAAAAATCACGAAGATTTTGAATTTGAGTAATTTTTATTTAATTCACTGACCAATAATTAGAAAGTTTCTTTGAACTTTCTTACTTACACTTTTTAATAATGCCGATTCAATATAACCGACTGTCAAACTTTTTTTTGTCTTAAAATACAGATGCAAATAAAATTATAAGAGGGACAACATTGGGGACACAAACAAAGTGTATGTGTTAAACTTAATGGATTAATTCCAGTGCCAATTTGTAGATTCATTAACAAAACACTGGGACCTTCTTGTTGTTATTTAAGTAATTACAATCTCATGCCGCCATTAGTGTGGGAGTGAGGTAGAGAATAGCTGATATTATAGCATACTCGCTTCTAAAATCATTGACCAATGTATGGACGTAGTCAAGTTTACAATCCATCGCATTCCAGGCTATAGTTTAATTTCCAACTCACTATATAGCCAATGAACGCCACAGTTATTTCTTGAACTTTCCTTGTTTGTATTAGCACTTATACAATTAATAAAACTTCATTGTTCAAAATAATGTTTAGTAAATTCAGGAGCATGCGCATTACTGTATGTTAATACACATCAGCTGTTCCACTCCAATCTATACGTGCTACAGCTGTTTATTGACATAGTGCCAGTGCGCAACGACGCTAACGTTCTTTCTAAAAACATTTATATAAACAGTTAATATTATATAAAAATTTGAATCTTCGTATTCGGTATGTGGTATATTGATTTCGTCAGTCTTTCATTAAGTTTAGCATGCTGTGTGTTTGGTTTTATAAAAAATATATAGTTTGCACACATTAGTTTATTACAATTTATCTCACTCTTGAATCAATGTAACTTTTCATGGAATCATAATAGTACTGTGGTGGCGCCATCAGATATTACACGATACAGCTGTTTGTACCTGCCATATTTATTTCAAAATAATTTTATCTTTTACTAACGTGTATGTATCAGTTTTTATTGATTTATTGAATAATTTGTCTCTCATGAAGTACATATACAAACTTTAACTAACCAACAGAAGATGTTTTCACAACGAGCACTAAGCGGTGTAATATTCTTTCTTACTCCCTCAACAAGGCAACTTTTTTTGGTTTTACAAATCACATTTATTTGTTTTCTAGTTATACTTACTGGAACAGGTGTTGCTGATGGCTTCGTCCGAACCGTCCGCACAATGGTTGATTCCATCGCAGACCAGGTCTGTGGCGATGCAGAATTCTTGCAGGTTGCAGCGAAAATCCTTGCAGGAATGTTCTGTAATAAAATCCCATAGATATGTACTCCAGATACTTAAATAAGTTTGAAGAATACTGGATGTAGATGTTAGAATTAATTACTAAAAGGAATTTAAGGAATACAAATTAACTCCCGTTATTAAGGCAACAAAACAATAAAAATATAATCGTAATAATTATTTAAAGAAAATATAATTCAACTGTCTTTTCCACTATAATTATTGAGCACATATAAAAGTTCACTTATGCAGAAAGCCCATTGCAATGCTAATGTTAAGGCAAGAACTGTAAACTATCACACCTTACGTGACCTTATTTACAACCTAGATACAGTTACCTATTCCACATTACGGATATAGGGGAGTTTACTTCCTGAGGATTAGTTTCCTATTGTAGCAAGTAGCTTGTTTGATCATCAAATGCATTACATCTTTCTTTAAGACATGTAGATTGTACAGATTATGTTTCATCTGTGATCCGAAGCCGATCACAGATTACACGCACACGAAATACACAGAGGACATGACACACGTTTTAATACACCAAAGGTCGGAACACCGACCAGTGAATGTAGAGTGGCAACCAAACGGTATAACCATTTAGGAGAGTGGTCAATTGTTAGGATTATATTTCTTTAGTTTACTTGATAACGGGACTTGTTAGAATAAAACTAGAATACATGATCTCAAAACTAATTCATTCATTACTCAAACGCGTTTCAACGACAGATTCGCCATCGTCAGTTAGGAAAGAGATACGATTATCTCGAATGTATTTGATTTAATAAGTTAACATTGAGTCACGTTTTATGTTAATGAATATTATTTCAGTTGTAAAACAAGTCTGTAATTATTAAAAAATTCATTGCCAAGTGACGTTGTGGTATGATGCATCGTTTTATTAAGGAATAAAATGATTACTAGAACACACTCCCCCCCCTCAAAACTAATTTCCTTACTACTGCATTCTGTACACATCCAGTATCATAACAGGATCAAGATGTTCACTATACTAAGTTGCACTTATTTCTACTTAATTATTTTACTCTAGTTTATGTATGGAAGCATACAATGCAGCCCAACTACAGTACCAAACTATAATTATTGATAATTACACAGTTATAGTTTGATAATTAACTGCAGCTCGTGCATCACTAAAGATGGAAATTTTGAACGTATAGTTGAGATTCTCTGTTCTAGTTTTATTCTATTAAGAATATTTTATTACAAGTCAAGCTCATTGTTTATTATTTATTGGTAACGGGAGTTGATTTGATTTCCTGAAAATTCGTGTATTGTATTTAATGTATACACGATAGCCATGTATGAAAAATGAAGAAAAAACACTAATTTTAAGTATATTAAGTACATTTATGTACATGGTCTTTGAAATTGACGTACCAGCTTTACTATTAATTAAGAGTGGGTAAACTCGTAAATCAAGTTTGTATAATAGGTCATGTTTTTGGTTTTAGAGCGAACTAAAATCCAGAGTAATTTAGCTTTTATGGCTTTCTGTGCGATATCTTATAGGCTGTTATCATAATATACCAAGTCTTAAAGTTTTGATTCTATGGCTTGGTTACGCAGTGTTATTGAATCTCTGTGATCAAATACAATGATAGAAACGAATAGTACGAAATGAAGAACAAATTTCTTAGCTTCTTGCTATACTTCTTGGGTCTTTTCTGTTATATCCCCGCATTCTCAAACTATTTTCTATAGAATGAGGATTAATCGGGAATGTCCAAATAACTATTTGTAACTACTCCATAACATATAAGGAAGGAAGTTTCCAGTTTTTGTTGATATTAGATAAGGATTATCGCAAACGCGTAACTTCACTATTCGACTCTAGCCTAATATTTTTGCAGACAACGACGTTGTTTTACATTTTACTGTTAAAGGTTGAATACAGGTAAACATACTGTGACTAAATAGGTTAGGTTAGAACCTTTTAGGTATTTTTTTAATTATTATTTTTGCATTTCTGTTGCCATAGGTTAGCCTAGAGTCGAATAGTAAAGTTGCGAATGTTTAAAAATTGTTTATTATTGTTTCCCAACAATTATACTTTCAAATGGTGAGTAAATAATATTATATTTCACATTTGAAGGTCTATTACGACTAATCCTCATTCTATAGAAAATAGTTTGTAAATGCGGGGATGTAACAGAAAAGACCCAACTACTTTGCCTTTACATTAATCTTCATTGAATTAGAACAAATAATGAGCACAGTAGATTACTGTTAACAATATTTCTTATTTAATTTGTTATAGACTGGTCTGCAACGATAAGATTCATCTAAGATTACAACTGCATATTGCATTTATCTTACTCGATTAATTTCATCAATGTTGATTGAGAAGTACTAAACCACGAAATATATAATTTTAATTGTATTCCCATTGTATTTGAATTGTAATGTTTGGGAGAGAAATTTTGAAATTTTGTATAATGTTATGTCCGAGAACTCTGACAAAAACTTTATTATTATTGGTGATTATAATGCACGGATTGCAGATAGACAGGTCATAGAAGATTTAGTAGCGGAAGACTGTGTCTCTGATAATATCTTCAGGTTAAGGGAATATAAAGATAAAATTATTAATTCTCGTGGGAAAAAAATAATTGATTTTTGGGAAGACTTTTGGTTAACTGTGTTAAATGGGAGGACAGGTGGTGATAAAAATGGAGAATTTACTTTTGTTAATGCTAGAGGTAATTCTGTAATTGATTATGCGGTGGTTTCGACAAATTGTTTATTTTGTATTCAGGATTTTAAAGTAGGTGAACAAGTGGGATCTGATCATTTCCCAGTTACTTTGCAAGTTAAATGTGGTCAATTAAATAAACAACAAGTAATACTTCCTTTATTGATAAAACTTAAATGGACTAGACATGACGAACAATTTTTTGCAGATAAAATAAACTCTGGACTAAAACAATTTAACAGGGGTGAGGGCACGCAAAACTTGATAGAACAAATAGTTATGGCTATTAGAGGCGCCGCGCATGTGAGAGTAAGCTTGGGTAATACAGAAACTAGAAAGATATTCTTCAAACAAAAATGGTTTGATAATGATTGTGCGAAACTACGGAATAGGGTTTTTAAGCTATTACATTTGTTTCGCCGAACTGATTCACAGTTTACAAAAAAACGCTTATTTACAGGCAAATAAAGAATATAAAATAATGTGTGCCGGGAAACGTAATGATTACAATCTTTCAATTGAGGAGTAATTTAGACGTGTCACAGATAATAGGGGATTATGGAAATTAATAAATTCGTTAAAAAATAAGCAATTCCGAGTAGGTGCGAACATTAATGTGAGTAACTGGATTGAATACTTTTCAAACTTGTTTAACCCTTGCTCTCGTGCAATGCAGGTCAGTTATGCACAGCCGTATGTGCTGGATTCTTTTCTTGACGAAAAATTTAAAATTTCAGAAATTAAAAAAGTGTTAGCGAAAGCTAAAAATAATAAAGCTCCTGGATTTGACGGTATACCATATGAGTTTATTAAGAACTTGTCAGACAATGTTTTGATCTGGGACGCGTTCAACCATATATTTGAAACAGGTAATGTACCGGTTTCGTTTAAAAAAAGTATTATATTCCCTATGTATAAAAAAGGTGATGTAAATTTGGTAGAAAACTATCGTGGCATATCGTTTATGAACACCCTTACTAAGGTTTTTACCGGGATTATTTTGAATAGGCTTACAAACTGGGAACAAAAACATAAAATTCTTAATGAATATCAGGCCGGCTTTAGAAGAGGTTACTCAACCGTGGATAATATATTTAATCTTATAAGTATGATTAATTTACGATTAGCTAAAAAGAAAGGTAAACTTTATTGTTTTTTTGTAGACTTCTCGGCAGCGTTTGACACGGTAGATAGGCATGCATTGTTTTTTAAACTATCATGTTTAGGAGTCTCAACAAAGATATTAAGAGTGCTTCAAAATTTATACAAAGAAACTGTGGCTGGGGTATGGTGCGGAACTGGTGTGTCAGATTGTTTTGAAACGAAAATGGGAGTAAGGCAGGGATGTTTACTGAGTCCATTATTATTTTCACTTTTCTTGAATGACCTACATGAGGCATTGGAGGGAGGATGTTGTGTTGATGGGGTTTGTATTTGGGTGCTGCTTTATGCGGACGATATAGCTATTATGTCCTCATCGCCAGAAGGTCTTCAGGCTATGGTAGATAAATTAAATATGTATTGCAACACATGGAATTTAAGAGTAAACTTAATAAAATCGAAAGTGATGGTTTTTAGAAACGGTGGGAAATTGGCAGCTAATGAAAGGTGGACTTTTGATGAAAAACAGATTGAAATAGTAAACAGTTATAGATATTTAGGGCTTGACTTAACTCCGAATTTGTCTTACGAGAACCATCATAAGTCTAAGTTAGCAATGGCCAAAGCTAGTATAAACTGTGTCTGGTCTAAATTTATTGGGTGTAAACACGTTCCACTAACTGTAAAACTATCAAGTTTCCAAGCAGTTCAAAGAGCAACAGTAAGTTATGCAGCTCAAGTTTGGGGTTATAGGGAATTTAATAGTGTTGAAAAAGCATTTAGGTTTTTCATTAAAAAGTTACTAGGGCTGCCCTAAACACACCAAATTATGCAATTTATCTGGAGACGGGGATAGATAAGCTGTATTTGTATACTTTGAAGCTTCATTTTAAGTATTTGTTTGGAGTGTTGGCTATGCCGGAAGACAGGTTGCCAAAAATTTTGGCAAAAAAAATAGTTAATTCTAACATTTCATGGTATAAAAGATGGAAGATTTTAGGGGCCAAATATGAAGTGGGGATAGACAAGAATTTAGAAGTGTGGGACAAAATTAACTGTAGTTCTAAAAATACTCAATTAAAATATTTACTGAAAAAAATCAGTTTGGAACAGAGGGAACAGCTTCTACTAGCAGCAAAAAATGGGAAATTTCATAAAATTTACTCCAGTTTAGATTTTAACCTAGGGCAACAACACTATTTTAACTGTAGTAAAAATGAATATAAGTTGCAGGAAATAAAATGGGCATTTAAGTGTAGAGCCGAGTTAATTCATTTAAATTTTAAACCGTGGGTTGAAGGGAAAAATTATCTTTGTTCTTTATGTAATATGGGAGTAAACTAAGACGTTTACCATTTTGTGGCAGAATGCCCGATATTGTTGCAACATAGAAAATCGTATCTGGGTAAAGAAAGATTATCGATGTCAGAGTTCAAGGACTTTATGAATGGTAAGGATTGGGGAGTATTATGTAAATATCTTGAACAAGCATGGCATTATAGATGGGAATTGATAAAAGAATTTAACTTTTGATAATACTTTTAGGTTGCGATCGCTGAGCTTTATTGTTATTGGGAATTTAATATCTGTACTCATTTCTAATCAAACTTGTATTTATGTGTGTATTGATGTCAACCTAGCAGACGGCTGAAGCCATGCTAGACTATATGTTAGAAAAGAAACGTTATAATTCTGTAAAATAATTCAATAAAGCATATGTTATTATTATTATTATATAATTTTAAAAGATCCACAAAAATGTCAGTATTATAGAATAACTAGCTGGCCCGATCCGGCTTTGCACGGAAGACAAATCAAAGTTAAATGCATGTTAACCAAAAAAAATATATGAATAAATATATTATAATATGTATTTCTTATGGGGATTTTTTTTAACCATTTCCTATCAGCACCTACGGCCTTAGAGGAAGCTACATACCAAATTTCATTCCAATCCGTTCAATAGTTTTAGAGAAATTGTGATTTAGTAACTTTGACCTCCCCAAACCCCCATCAAATTTCGATTTTTTAAAACCTTTCATAGCGAGCACCTACGGCCCTAGAGGAAACTACATACCAAATTTCATTCTAATCCGTTCGGTGGTTTTTGAGATTTCGTGACGAGTGAGTCAGTGAGTGGTATTTGGATTTTATATATATATACATATATCTAACCTGATGAATCCAAACATAAAATTTGTTTAGCTTGTATGACAAATTCAGACAAAATTGCAGTATAGGATGTAAAAAGTCTTTTGCTATTTATTATGCAGTTGAGACATTTATTTATGTATTTCTTATGGGGATTTTTAGTAATTTGACACCCCAAAATTTCGAATTTTTTAAAAACCTTTCTTAAAAACCTTGGGCCCTAGAGGAAGCCACATACAAAATTTCATTGCAATCCGTTCAGTAGTTTTTGAGAAATCGTGATAAGTGAGTCAGTGAGTGAGTGGTATTTGGCTTTTATATATATAGATTCGAAATAGAATTACAGTTACGTAATAACAGTTTTACCCAACTGCTACAAATACTTAATATTTTATGGTTCTGATGTTTTGATTCAATTTGAATTTTGAAGAAAAGCTTCCTGGGCGTATCCTGTTGTTGGAGCCTGGGAATTCAACCGACGTAAAAAGTATCTCTAGAAACATCCTTTCCTCTTCCATTCCAGTTAATAAATAACGCCATTCCGAATACGAAAGTAAGTACTTGTGTTATTGATGATAAAAGTAAAAGATTGGTGTTAAAATTGAAATATAGCTGTCGTACCAGCCATGGTCCGTGATAAAAATAAGCTGCTAGGATAGGTATTCTAGAAAGTGTGATTAACGGACAATAGGTATGCTTTGAAATTAGTTTTCTACTTTATGCTCTTATATGAATATTCAGACATAATTCTAAGATTTTAAGTGATTTAAGATCAGTTATTAATAGTAGAAAAGAGTTTTAATGACTATACCACCATGCAAGACCATATGATTATACCACTCTTGACATCTGTATTGTGGACACTTAATTTCAACTGAAACCCCACTATTTACCACGTAAAGAATGCAAAGACAATATTTTTTTGAAATACTAGTGCCTAAATTACCACATTTTGATGGAGGAGGGTTGTTTTTTTGAAAAGTTAAAATGAGACCTTATAAGTTATATCAATTTAAAGGTATTTTGAAAGAAATTTCGAAACCAAATATTGACTTACTCCTTTCTGAACAGAAGAATTACGCCAAACATTGCTGACGTTGTCTAACTTTGTACTAAACAATTTAAAATAGCAACGTAGATTAAGTGGTACATCAAATTAAAAATATTTGAAAGCTTAACAACTTTTGTAATTTCTGTAATTTTGTAATTTTGGTCGTATCTCTGATCATTTTAAAATGGTGGCAAAAAGATTATTGTATTTCTTGACACATTGTATTGTTACAAAATGAAAGCACACAAACAAAGTTGCTGTTATTTAAAAAAAAGTTAAACTTTTCAATCCCTTTAATTTTAACAACCCCTTGACATAGTTGCAATTTGAAATTTTTTATGAGCTTTTTCTTATTCTCGAAAATTCAAATTTATGAAATTGTAAAACTCGTGGGGAAGTACTCAAATGGGACTTAGCTAAATTTTCAGAAAAATTTATAATTTTAAAATAAAATTTGTAATATTTCTTTAAACAAAAATAATTTTATTTATAAAGCTAGCGAAAAATTATATCTGCCAATTTAGTATAGAGTATATCATTATAGTTATTAAAAAATACACTTTGAGCTTGACGGGTGAGAAGGAATTTATATAAAAAAATAACAAAATAAAAATAACACTATACTCACTCATATACGTTACCAACGTAATTGATAATTAAACGTATATGAGTGAGAATAGTGTTTATTTTTTATTTTTTATAATCATTATAGTTAGCTTTAATAAAAATGTAAAGCCTAGTCCACACTTGCAACAGTTTGCCAGTTGTTGTCGTGTTTCTCATTTGTTTGCCGGATGTTTGCTGGATGTTTTCAAAATGTTTGCAAACAGTTCGCAAACAGTTTGGAAACATCCAGCAAACAAATGAGAAACATTTTAACTTTTTTCAGCAAACAAAAAACACTGTTTTCTGTTTCCCAAACCAAATGGAAAACACGCAAACATTTTAGACAAACAAAGTATTGAAAAATAAATAAATTTATGCCTACAGCTCCGATTTGGATGCAGTTTTCTGCATCGTGTTCAGAAAAATACCAGGAATAAAGTCTACATACGACCAGTTTCGGGAGAAAGCGGAAAAGCATCGCGAGTGCATAGAGTGCATCTAAAAGTGCATAATTTTTTGATACTTCTAAAAATTGATGAAAAGTCGTGAAAATCGGTACTCGGGGGTTTTCTCAATTCTGAACATGCAAAATGTCCCCAGTGCACCGGGGGGAGGGGGGGGTTTCTCTGTGGGCAAAATTTGTGAAGTTGCGACATAGATTTGAAAATTTCCTCTCGGGTTTTTTTTTGGGGGCTGATTTAATTTCTGACCATGAGAAATGCCCCCAGTCCACCGGAGGGGGGGGAGGTCTGTGGGCAAAATGTGTGAAGTTGCGATGGTGCAACGGGGGCCTTTCGCATGTTCAGTATTGAAATTAGCGCCCCCAAAAACCCCCCAGAAGAAATTTTCTAGTCTCCGTCGCAACTTTACAAATTTTGCCCCCCCCCCCCGGTGTACTGGGGTCATTTCGCATGGTCAGAAATGAGACCAGGGCCCCCAAAAACCCTCAAGTACCGATTTTTGCGGCTTTTTATTCATTTGTAGAAGTATACATTTTTTTGCACTTTTAGATGCACTTCATGTACGTTGCATTTCCGCTTTCTCCGGAAACTGGTCATACGTAATACGGACCTTCTTCAAGAAATCTGCGAGTCCACCATCGCCTTCTCCTAGGTAAGCTAACCTCATTGTGTAGAATTAAATATAAACTAGCACAAGCTAGAAGAACGTCTTCTTCAGTCAACATCTCGAGAAACACTGCCTAGCTAGTGTGGACACAAAACAATGACAAACATTTGTTTGCGAACAGTTTGCAAACAGTTGCGAAACAATTTGAAGACTGTAGACAAACATGAAACAAGAAACAACAAACTGTTTTTTGTTTCTTGTTTCATGTTTGTTGTTTCTTGTTTGTAAGTGTGGATTAGGCTTAAGAATAGAAAAACAAATATGTTCTAAAAAATTAAAAAATTTGTAACTTTTTCTGGTTCGAATGGGCAAATATTCCCGTTATTTTTGATGTTGACTAGATTGTTTTTAATTACTATATAATGTTTAGTTTTTTACTCTAGTGTGTATTTAGTTCGATATTTGAATGACAGCTCATTTATAGTTTTTAAATCCCACTTTCCTCGTTTTATTCAGGTTATGGATTTAACAAAAGTATCTGAGTTTATATTTTGTTTTAATTTCGTTTTTCTTGGCCATCGAGTTTTTAAATAAGAAGAGTTTAAACTCTTGAAATGCAGTTTGTTATATTTTGTACATACAAATACTGGCAAATGTTCAAATAACACTTACAAAATTAACAACAAATCTTAATCGCATACTATTTTTAGAAATATTTGTTGCTATTTAAACATTTACTTATTTTGCTTCGATGCCTGTTTTAAAAATTTGGCGAGTTTTATAAAATGTATAAAGTGCATGTTCAAATGAAAGTAAAAGTAAAAGTTTTCATTGAATTAATATTTCTTATAGTAGTCAATGATTTATCTTTGGCTGATTGATCTAAATCATGTTATTTACAATATGTACATACACGTTTAAAAACAAAATAGTCAACTTTATAAAAACCTTTTCTACAGTCAACTCTGACAAATACAAACATAGAAAACGTACTTGGATCTTTAACTGCTGTAATGACTAATGTGAATCCATTAGCATCCGTTCCCCAGGCGTCTGTGACGTATCGTAGAGTCACGAAGTTCGTCCTGGTGAAGATCGACCCCACGGCTTGCTTTGTGTTACGGCAGTTCAAATCAGCCTGCGAAAGACAAATAATTGGAACTAAATATCAATTCATAGGTTACTGTGTTTACAATAACTATACAAGAAGCGATAAGGTTGTTACTAAGGATCCCAAAATTCACAGTAATAAATTGTATCTAGATAATTAAAATATTTACTGGTAATTTCTTAGTCATCAAATTTAATAAAACAGTCAAGTATCAACTTGTACATTTATTTCATCTTATTATATAGCATTCATTACGTCATTATAATGTAAAATTTAAAAAAATGTAAACACTAGAAATTTATATAAATCTCTTGCCTTGAAGTATATAATATGATCTTAAAGAAAGAGGAAGAAGAGTAGGAAGATATGCACTGCAAAAATTGAAAAGAAAAAATAACGCTAAGGCTAAGTAAAGAGAGGAAAGACTTAAAATAAAAAAAGTTAATTTCAAGTAAAAAGAAATTTCTTTGATTGGGCATAAAAAAATCAATGTACAGGGTGGAACAAAGTTAGTGTTAAAAACTTCGGGAAATGGTTCTTTGGTTCAAAATAAATAGAAAATCAAGAATAATATTTTTTCTTAAAAGACTTCATTTTCCAAATATCCACCATTTTGTTTTCTTTACTAAATAACTATTATCTAGAGAACGGTTTAACCGATTGAGTTCAAACTTGGCATGCAATTTAAACTAACAATGATATATCTTAAGAAAAATAAACGATTATATTCAATGATGCGCTTTCAAATGGCGGCTGTTTGAAAATATCAGACCTAAATTACTCAAAAACCGTTCATTTTAACAAAAAATGTCAAGGTACCTTTTTTTGTAGCCCTTTTAATTCCCTATCGGATGATTTAATTTTCAACACAATCGGATGAAGAATAATAGTTAAGTTAAAGATAATGACAGCAAAAATGTGCGTACAATATTGTAGTATTTACTGTGTTGGTATAGGATGCCGGGTTGAATAAACCAATCATTACACGTAACTTAGCTTTATCCTTCATTCGATTGTTTTAACAGTTACACCAACCGATAGGGAATCAAACGGGCTACAAAATAAGTGTCTAGACATTTTTTGTTAAAATGTAAGGGTTTTGAGTAATTTAGGTTTGAAATAGTCAAACAGCCGCCATTTTTAAATTCATGGCTGGATATAATCGCTTATTTGTCTTGACATAGATTATTGTTAGGTTAAACTTCTTGCCAAGTTTGAGCTCAATCGATTAAACCATTCTCTAGATATTCATTATTTAGTAAAAGAACC
This sequence comes from Philaenus spumarius, assembly GCA_018207615.1. Classification (NCBI taxonomy): domain Eukaryota; kingdom Metazoa; phylum Arthropoda; class Insecta; order Hemiptera; family Aphrophoridae; genus Philaenus; species Philaenus spumarius. The sequence continues at coordinate 23,119 of JAGFPH010008059.1, read as the reverse complement.
AAAATGGCGGATATTTTGAAAACGAAGCGTTTTTCGAAAAAATATTATTCTTGATTTTCTATTTGTTTTGACCCATAGAACCATTTCCTGAAGTTTTTAACACTAGATAACTTTTTTCTACCCTGTATATGTATAAACCCATTTTATAAAGGTGAAAATACAAATACAGTTTAGTAATGAAGATTGTAAATTATGTTCAAAAGTTTTGCAAATCTTCCATAATTTGTGTTTTTCTACAATTATTTTTATTACGCTGTTTAACTGGCTAAATTAATTTAACTTTAGAGCTTCAGTACAAAATAAATTTTTTTCTGAAATTGACAACGATTTTTGTATTATAAAGTCACTTATAAACTTTTTTAATCAGTTAACGACTCTAGCCTAATTTCATTGAACTTTTACTATTAATTTTATTTACGATATTTTTGTTGAGTTCAACTTATGTTGTACATTTGTTTTATAATTGTCGGTCATCTAGACTTGACCTTAAAAATGACAAACTCAAGTCCCAATTGAGTGTTGTTAATTGGCTCCCTAAGCTAATCTACAAAGGCGCTGGCGTTTTGTTAAATGCCACCTTACACACTATTGCTACAACAGTTTATTATGCTTATAAAACAAAACGAAACACTCTTACATTGAATTTGGACATTTTCGATTATAGCATAAGTTCGATTATTAATAATTTTGTGATTCTGAAACAGCTTTGGCCCGTGACAGATACTTTTCTGAATTTATTCTCATTAGTAACAAAATAACAATGCTTCTGCAGTGGAAACACTAATATAATTAAAGAGTTCTCAGTTTTACTTAATTAAAATCGACAAAGTAGGGCAATATTATCATAGATGTTTCATTTTCCTGGTAGTCAGTTTTCAATTAAATTGAAATACAAACAAACTAATATTATTTTCTCATTTATTTTACATGGTAGAATCAACATACGAGAAAGGATTGCAGTTGTTAATAGATAATCTCACTCCACAGTCTTCACTCATTCTTGATAACAGATACAATATGCAATCGATACTAAATTTTATAAAGCATTTTTTCTCTAGTTACTTCAAGTATTGCATTTAGTTTGATTACGGGCGAAAGCGGTACAACCAACTGCCGATGTGGACACAGTGAACAGCAGAGAACCTTCTTCTTACTTCTGTATAAGCCACGAGATGCTATATAGGTAAGAACATTCTGTAGGTGGGAAAATCTGATAGATGTGATCTTCCAGATCAGATGAGGGTTTCAAAGAAAACCTCAAGGTTTGGTGGAACGAAGAAGTGAAAAATAGTTCCCTAGATTAGTTGGTGGTTAGAAAAGACACTATAGTTTAACTATGGGAACGTATTGCCCGTTCCATTCATAGAATATAACAAAAAGCAAACTTGCTGGAGCAAATGTGCATCGGTCGGCTTTTTAGTTTACTTTTGACCTGTCAAGTTTTGAAAAGTTATTTTTGTGATCAAATATGAGCGGTACGCAAACGTTAAAGGCAGTCGAATCTGAATCAAAAGTACATCTTAAAATTTCTTATAGTGAGTGAAATCGACAGAGTATTCTAAATAACAATCGGTAGAAGAGACCAATTGGCTTTAGACATTTCTAAAATCGTGAATATTGAATTTGATGTCGAATTCATAAGTACAGAAATTTTCAAACACGAAGGAAATTTACGAAGGGAAACAAAATGATTAAATCCTCAGTACAATCAGGTTATTGAGTAGAATACTAAAATTAATTATGGTTATAAACTGCTTGTATGTCTGGAATTTCAAATCGAGTGCGAACCTTTTCGATTGAGTGAAAGTGTCCTCATCTGTTCATACAGAGTTGGTGGCAAAAAAATCAAGTTGGAGACAAATGTGTATGAACACATTTTCATACCAATACATTCCATTATATTTGTATTGCATTAATCACAAACATAAATTACTTCTGCTTGAACTACATGTTTTTTTTTACTAAAAAGTACTTAGAAAGAAACACTCAACAGGTAGTCCACAATACTAATTCAAAACTGAAAACAGTATACACATCATGAGTGTGTCCCAATTGCAGACTGTTTTGTATAGAATTTCTTTCGTCCCGTGTACGTATTGCTTCACGCATTAAAATTTTCTTCTCAACCCGATGTATAGAGTTTTATTTAAGTCGTGACAAACACACAGACCTTTCGTCTTTATAAATTAGTAACGTTAAAGGAAAAACAACATTGAAAAGACTTTATAGAAATTTTTAGCACCAAAGCCATACTTTACTTCCAATGTAATTGGATAGTAAAACGGTGCCGTTCGCTCCCTACAGAGCGTGACTAGAATGTTTTTACAATTTCTAGAATCTTTTCGTGCTATCATACAATTGAATACTCTCTCAGTAAACTAAACATTCAGTTTTACATTTTTTAAGACTGTATTTGCCATAGCCTTGCCTATAGTAGTACGTTTATATTTTTAAATTCCTTATTGCTGAACTACTTAAGCATGTGTGAGGGTAAGAATTCACAAATAAACTTTGACAACCCTCTGATTAGAGGATAATATGACTTATTTTTAAAGGGGTTACATTATTGTCCGGCAAAACAAACGTCTTATACTTTAATGGGCAAAGCAATAAATTAAAGACAATCAGTCTTAATTTTCGACAAACTGATTCAGTCAACCTTACTGGCGGTAAAAAAAAAAAATAATTTTAAGTTAAATATCGGTAATTGTGCTGATGAGGGTGTCCAAATAAATTAGGATTTTTTTTCATATTTTGAAAGTCCACATAAACCGATTCTAAAAACTCAAACGATTTTCGGTGCAGAAAAATATTAGAGAAATGAGCGATATAGGAAATGTTTAATATGGTATCCCACAGGGGTCTGTGCTCTCCCTTTGTTTTTAATATTATGTAAATGTCTACGCAATGGAAAGTTCAGAGTGACCTTGTAGCTTTCACTGATGATTCCGCTTTGTTTTATAAGGCTGATTCCGAGGACCGATTAAAAGCAAAAATGTAGAATGACATATCAGCTTTCATGACCCCGAAGACAAAATATATCATTTTCAGTATTTCCCGAAGCTCCTTCTTTGCCGAGCCCTTAAAATATATAGTATAAATTATAACGTAACTAAATGCACTTGCCTTTCTCTAGAACATGTTGATTGTATCAAAGTTTTAGGTTTTTTTGTCGAGTCAAGGTTGACATGGAGAAAACACAAGTTACTTAAAAAATAAATTGATCAAGTGCATTCGTGTTTTTTATATGTTGAAATATAAATGCAATGTGGGAATATTTTAAAGACTCTCTACTACGCTCTGGAGATCTCAAAGTTAAAGTACGGTCTCTCAGTTTGGGGGAGGAGCGCATTACAAAACAGTAAAACCCGTTATAACATGGCAAAAGTATTCCATACGGATTGTTTCAAACAAGGAGAAAAATGAGCACACATCACCCCTTTTTAAAACTTTGAATAACCACCGAGGAGTTTATAATATGTTTATAAGGTTTTGAGATTGTTCTTTAGCAGGAGTGGGAATAAACATAGTAGCTTGGCAACAAGGAGTAGAGAACTAAGTAATAAATTTAATGTCAATGTACCTAAACCCAATCTTTCACTATTTATGAAATATATTACATATTTAGCAGGGAAGGTTTTTAATTGTGGAAGTAAATTTAGGTTTATAAGATTATTAGCTGGTCCGATCCGGTTTAGCACGGATAGACAAATCAAAGTTAAATGTATATTAAAAAAAAAAATATGTATATAAATAAATATATTATGTACTATTTATTTCTTATAGGGATTTTTAATAACTTTGACCGCCCAAACCCCTACTAAAATTTCGAATTTTTGAAAACCTTTCTAATCAAGCACCTAGGGCCCTAGAGGAAGGTGCATATCAAATTTCATTTCAATCCGATCGGTGTTTTTTTTAGTAACTTTGACCCTCCCAAACCCCCCTAAAATTTCGAATTTTTTTAAAACCTTTCTTAGCGAGCACCCGGGGCCCTAGAGGAAGGTACATACCAAATTTAATTCCAATCCGTTTGGTGGTTTTTGAGATTTTTTCAGTGAGTGGTATTTGGATTTTATATACTATATAGATTGAGGAATAATTTAATTGAAGACACAGACATTGACTTCTTCTTTGATGTTATTTCTTGAGGGAATAAAAAAGGAATAAATGAGTGATATTGGGGGTGTATGAATAAATGCTAGGGTAGTGAAGAAATTTGTAGATTTAAATGTTGAGAATTGTATTTTTGTTTTGTTTTATTGTTAAATAATTGATTGGATTTCGTATGATGTAATCTAATGTTAGAAACTGTTTTTGAGTTAATTTTTCTAGGTTGTGTATAATTGTAATGGTTGTTGTAATTGGGTCGGCCTCTTCGACTTCTCACTTAAGTGGTAAATAGATATCAATTTGTGCTTATTGAAACTAATAACTACAACTTACTATATTTGAACTACAGTTCCAGTTGTAAAATGTTGTATATATTTGATAGACGATGTGTTATGTTTAGTTTAAGATTTCATATACTGTTAGTTGGTAAGTGATAATAAACTTACTTACTTACTTAATTACTACAGAAAGAAAACATAAGTTCAACCATTTTCTATAAATTTGCAATAAAGAAATGAAACTAAACACTTTACTGACACCGAAAATGTAAATCATAACGATCATAATGAAAGTATAAGACGTACAAGGTTAGATAGAAAATTACAAAACAAAAAACATGAATAGTAACAACGTTTGGAAATTCAACTTTCTTTTTTTTTTTGTATATTTGTCTAAAAATTAAACATTTAAAACTATTGCAATTTCAGGACAGTTTTTTTGGGCACACACTGTATATCGTCTTTAAAAAGGGAAACAATTCTAAAAAACACAATCTTTTAAACGTTTTGTATTTCTCTATTGCTTCTGTCTGACACAAATGAAATGAAATTGTTATTTTAACTCTCTCACTGGGATCAATGCCCCGTAACATAACTGTCAAGTTGGGATATAACCAATAAATACGAGACCATGTGTTGTTGATGGGATACAGCTCAACAATGTGATGGGATAAAGATTAGGGGCTACAAGTTGGGCCCATCCGCAAGATTTGGAGTTCGATTACAGTCATCAAACCTTTAATACCTGAAAGCCCTGTCATCCCTTAAACCAGGCTATTCAATTCACATAACACATTTCTTACTTAGAATGATTGCACTGCTGTAGTTGATGAATTAGTTGTTATACATTGCTGAAGTTGTTACAAAATTTAACAAGTGCGTGTCGCACAGTTTAAGTCAATTTCCGTAACCAATTTAAGTAATTGATGTCTTAGTTTATCCCAAATCTTACGAGTATTGATCATAATGTATTAAGATTTTACCCGGCGAAAACAAGAATCACTGTTACCGCCAAAACCACAGTACTTTGGTATTCACCTCCTCAAAAACTAAATGATACTAAATTAGTTCGAACCCAATCGTACCAGTAATAAAGCTTGTGGTAATGTTTGACCCTAAAAATAATAAAACCGGGTAAATATTGCGAAATATAAATTTTTAAACTTTTTAAATTTATAACTCTTTAGTTTTTATATTTTGAAAACCAACCACTTTTACTCGATCGTTAAAATGTGTATTAATCTTGCCTACTAAGTCATATTTAAATGAATTTCAACAAAATCACATTATATATCGCGGGCATCGGTTGGATTGTTACAACTGAAGAGCCAAAATAAAAAATGTAAGTGCAAATCCAAATTGTCTCTATTTTGAGTCCCAGACGGGAGCTTACAATTTCTTACACCGAAAGAGTCAGCAAGTAATAAAGCGATTAATGTTTCGTTTGTTTTAAATGTGTTGCGACAGTGGATGAACAACGGCCCGTGCAACTCTCGTCGAACGACCGCAAGAGTGAAATTTGAATTGCTTTGAAGTCGTAGACGAAGGTGCGTGGATTTTCCCCAACGTGTGTTCAGGAGTTATACTTTTTCCTGAAACACTATGGAATACTAACCAAAAATATTACTGAAAGAAAAATTATTGCACACCCAGATTTTTACTATAAGAGGGCGGAAGTAAAGCAAACAGTGGTTGACTCCCTTTAACCCAACAAGCGACAGACAACACTATAGTGTCGTCCCAACGAGCCAAGACAGCACTTTTGTAACGTCTGATTGTATCGATTATTTCACCCACTAAAAATCATTCAATCTCAATAAAGCAAAAAACCATTAGAAAGGAAATGTTTTGACCTTTAATTTTTGTATTTACAAATGTTTTGTAAAACGTATATTTACATATGTAATCATCGACGTAAAATTGTAGTTTTCTAAAAAGCTATGCCGCGCGAAAAACACAAAGAAATTACTCAACTTTGTCACTTCTCTAAGGCTCAATATCGATCGACACAATTGTTTTGAAAATAATTAAAGATACCTTTGGATTCGTCAAGATTTGAACTTTCTAAAACTGCCTTCCAATCAGTCGTCACTCTTATAATTCCGAGAGTATAAAGTTTTCTGTAAACCTTGCCATTGGACAGTTTTCAACCAACGAGAAAGCACTTTTTGCAATATAAGTATTTAACGATAATTACCTTTTCTTGGAAGCTGTCGTACAATCCTTTTTTTTCGTCAATCTTATATCATGACGGCCGTTTCAACTATTTATCAGTCATTTTCAAATGTTGCGGTTCGCGCACTCGGAACGTTGTTAAAACATTAAATAAAATCACTACACATATATATAAAAGACACTACAATGTACATTGAACACATATAAATTAACATATAACGTCGACGGTGTGGAACTAATTAGCACGTGCTACTTGCGTTGAGTTTAAACTTGTACTGTTGGACGATATAGGGACTTAAATTGCCGTAACTGATAAGCGCTGGTGGCCGGTAAGATGCTTCCTGGTATTAACTGTATTATTTTCAAAGTGCTGTAGTATGTCGAATAGTGTGTGAGATTGGAATAGGGATTTGCTGTTTAATAAAATATGAGAATCGGTTTTTTGCTGTTTGTATATTTCATATTCTTCTATGGCATTCATTATTGGTCCCTTTTTGCATTGTTGTAAAATTTCTAAATTTGATTCTAAATTGGTATATCCATGGTTATAATCAATTAGGTGCTCGGCGAACTTGGAATGTTGTATTTGGTTTAATCTAGATGAGGGAAGGTGTTCCTTAAAACGCGTGCGAAATGAACGTCCAGTCTGCCCTATATATATTTTTGGGCAATCGTCACATTTGATTTTATATATTCCGTTGCCATCGAATATATTACGGTACAAGTTTAAACTCAACGCAAGTAGCACGTGCTAATTAGTTCCACACCGTCGACGTTATATGTTAATTTATATGTGTTCAATGTACATTGTAGTGTCTTTTATATATATGTGTAGTGATTTTATTTAATGTTTTAACAACGTTCCGAGTGCGCGAACCGCAACATTTGAAAATGACTGATAAATAGTTGAAACAGCCGTCATGATATAAGATTGACGAAAAACCAAAGGATTGTACGACAGCTTCCAAGAAAAGGTAATTATCGTTTAAAAACAATCCAGTTTAGGCTACCACATACAAAATACGAAGTATTTATTACAATTCGATATATTTGTATAGATATGTTTACATCGATTTGAAAACAAAACTTTAATCTTTCTTTTCTTGGAAATTAAATCACATTTACTGTTACGATTTTATTCGTACAGCCCTGATAAATACAGACATTTGTTGAATTCAATATGCACAGAGTTCCCACAGTCACGCAATGTTCGTTGTCCAACTGTTATAGGCCGGCAGGATATGTTTAGGATGCGTTCGTCAGAGGTTTAATTCGTTTGAACTAACTTTGTGATTCAAGTAAAACAGTGAAATACTTTTATGAAATAATAATTTACAAGTATACAGTTCAATTCTTTGATTTATTCTCTACACTTTATTGTAATAATATTTCATTTTTGGGCAAAGCATATATTCTTAAATTACTGTTCAAACTATGTCTGGTTTTGTTAGCAGTCTTGTAGTACGAACATAAAAACTGGTGTTTTCAAAATAAGAAATTTGAAATTGTTATATATGTTTATACAGTTCTATTTAGAACTAAATTACAAAACTTTTGTATATTTTGAACAAAATTACGAAAAATGGTTACTACTTTTTTTAGTAGGCCTAAAGTTGAACTTTTTCCTTTCGTTACTGAAGAATTTTTGTTTGTTGAGCTAATAACTTTTTAAATTTTACATCAATACATTTTTTACTGGTATATACGAATTAATTGAATTGTTCTCTAAAAAAACAGCTATGACTCACTTTTGGGTTATAACTACTATTTTTGGCGAATTTTTGAAAAAAATGCTTGCAAAGCCACAAAATCTGACCAGACAGGATATTACTAGTTATCTATTCTTCGACTTGCAATTATGTTGCAACATTTTTCTACAATATTTAAGTAAATAACCAGTGGACTTACTGAGTTGTAGCATTGTATTTGAATAACCTAATAGAACTCCGATCCAATGCAATAATTCAATCCACTGGAAATTCGATGATAGTGGCGCTATCTATTGGGGAAACAACGGAAGCGGTGTGAAGCACCAATGCTACCAATGATTTCTCCCTAGCGCTACATCGCGGCGCGATCATGCACTATTTTCCCGACAACCTTTTTTTTCGGCACACAGCCCAAGTATGCATGCATTATCTATTTTATTATTCATGATCTATGGTTGTAGCAAAGTTAGAATAGAACTACATGACATCCCAACGCGCTGACACAAGTCACCTGACTCATACTTGTTCCCGTAGTGCAACGGAACTCTAATTTGTAATCCAATATATTGTTATACTAACCTTAAAATTTCCTACGGCATGAGCGCCGTCGTAAATATACAGATGGTCGTTACAGTCCAAATGAAGCGTGTCGAAACGAAGCATGAAGCGTTGAAGGATGGAGTGAGTTTGGAACGTTATGACGCAATCATGGTTCTTCTCATTCTGTGAACGAAGAACAGCGCCGTCGATTTTACGGTAGAGTTGTTGGAGGAAGTGGTTTTTGCACAGGGACTGCATGTGATCTGAAACAAAATTATTAGAAAATAACTGGTGAACTCGGTATTGCAAACATACCAATCTATTTACCCGGATTTGCCTGTATAGAAAATAGGAACGCCTTTGAAATAAGGTAATTGAGGCTTTTGAAAAAAAAAGAAATAATATTTGTGCACATATTGTGTACATTGAGTCTACCAACTAACAAAACTTCATTTTAACAATACTACTTTCAATTTCAGTTTTTTAGTCTAGCTTAATTGTATTTGAACTTGCATGTTTTATAGATGTCAGAGACTCTTCGAATTGGAGAACTCATTACTGATGTTTGCACTTTCGTTTTCTAATTAAAATACACTTTTAATTTAACTTTATTTTTAATAGCATATTTTTTATTTTAGTTTTGTTTATTTTATTTATAATTAAGAATTGATACTTTTGTAAATGTTTAAAATAAAACATCTGGTGTGCACATCACACAACTTTCCTTACCAAAATAGATGCTGTATCAATTATCAAATTTCTCGAGCGAGAGATTGATGATACCATTTTCGAGTTAATAATTTAAATGTTTGTGAGAAAGTATGTGCCAGTTTCTGGTACCGTTTATTTTATTTTTATATTCATTACCATAGCAACTTGACTTAAATATTTATATCATTTTATAATTCTTCAACTTCAAATGCGGTACTAACTTCAAAACGGTTAATCCCACGGACCTGATTTTGGTCTCAATCGATTTCTAACCTCACAAAATGTCAAATTTGATACCAAATACGGCTAGTTTAAAAAAAGACATTTTTACCCCCAAAAACGCCCTTTTTGGGGGCAATTTTTGAAAAAATGGAAAAAGTTGAGTGGGGTATCGTTTTTGACATTATTTTGGACGCTGAATCGAATGAGGCCATTTTCAAGTCGATAGGAGCAGCCATTTCAGAGATAAAAACAAAATAACTTGGTTTTTGTAATAACTTTTTTCAACGAATTTTTAACGGTCTTTCGCGTACATAGGGTGTTAAGGGGGTCAGAGTAGAGTATGTTACCAAAGTTTAATCAAAATCGTTAGAGGGAATTTGGAGTAAATACCAAAAATGTGCTAAAAACTGCTCCCACGGTAAGAAACCACCTTCGATTTGCTTCAAATTTACATGGGTTTAATTGTTTACATGTTTGAAGATATCCTGTAAATTTCAGTTCGATCCGTCCAGCCGTTTGCCCTGTGCACTCCGGACACACACACACACACACAGACACACAGACACACAGACAGACCAATTGCCAAAAATGCATTTTTTGGACTCAGGGGGCCTTGAGACGTAAAGATATTATGAAAACTCGACATCGAATTTTTGGGTCGATCGCAATACTTACCTTACCTAGTAGCCTATAGGGTAAGGAAAGTAAAAATGATTTGTATTGTATCTATGAAATTATTTTAAGAGAAAGACCTTTCTAACAACATATTGCGTATATCTATCTAGCTTGTAGAGTAGACCTAACTACACACATGTGTACAAATTATAGTAAATAAATAAAAACTATAAAACATAAAAAATAAAAAAGAATGAAATGAAATTAAAAATTTCATATGCTGAATGATATGTTTACAACGAAAAAAAGTACCATTTAAACACGGCCCTTGGGTCTGGCAAGTATTACTGCCCTCACTATAGTTAGTATTGATGAATCTGAAAAAAATATTGCTTACTTTTAAAAGATAACCCCGTTTAAATGGGTTTCACATTTTCACCCAACCCGTAATAAATTATTAATTTGTTAATGCAAATACACCCATGGGCTTTTCGGCCCCGTTTAATCCTCTCTATGTACAAAGCAATGTTTCAACATTTATAAAATATAAATTATCTACACAAATGTTACCATAGCTTGTAATTAATTAATTTTCGTCCCACTGGGAGGTTTATTGTCATTCCCGGTACACAAATGTTTTGTGGAAAATTTATTTTTAAGAACAAAGACAAAATATTCAAGAGATGAATAAATAAGTAGCGAGAGCGTTTTGCTAATGTAATTTTTTAGTAACAATCCGTTTCTATTGATTAAAAGAAATCATCGGTAGAGAATAAAACAATAACAGGTTGCTACGGTAATTGAAACATGAAATATTATGTTTACAATGGATGAAACCTCCCTTCTCCCTCCCGCCTTCTTCGAAAGGAAGGTCAAAAACTGTTTGAGTAGCATTGAGGAATATTTCCACTTTGAAGGTTGACAACAATTTACTATCGTTTGGAATTGGTACAAACTACATTAGGAAGATTAATATATCAAAAGAACTGGACTTGTATATTTATGAGGTTAGCTTGAAATAGGATTGGACTTTTATGTTGATTACCAGCCGTTGTAAAACATAAGCAAATAAACGGTACCAGAAACTGGCACATACTCTCACAAACATATTTAAATTATTAAACAGATTCACTGTGACTTCATTACTGTAGGAGGGGTAGGAGAGGTGATTTTAAACTAGCAGATTAACTAATAAATATTATTATTATTAGCTAGAGCGAAAACTATTCGATCGATTTCAAACAAATTTGCACCATACACGTCAATTAGGCCTGTATAGATGCACGAAAAAAGGTTTTGAAAAACAACCCCCTTTATGGCTAACCCCCCCCCCCAAAATCAGTTATTATTATTAGCTAAACGAGAATTTTTAGAAAGATACGGTTTTTGCATATGGTAGGGTACATTAAAGGCTACAAATAAACCAAATTTTATCAAAATCGTTAGTGCCGCTTTTTTATAAAAAAATAATAACAGATGTTTTGGGGATTTTGAAAAAATGGGGGTTGTTTTTCAAAATTTTTCGAAACCGTTTTTCGTGCATCTATACAGACCTACTTGACATGTCTGGTGCAAATTTGTTTGAAATTGATCGAATAGTTTTCGCTCTAGCGTATACATACAGACATACAGACAGCCATTTTGTAAAAACCTCTTTTTTGGGCTCAGGGGGTCCCAAAACGGATATTTCTACAAAAATCTAAACATCGATTTTTTTTGCGATCACTATACTTTCTCTATACTATAGTATAGTGAGAAGGTAAAAGCATTGTATTTGGATAACCTAATAGAACTCAAATCCAATGCAATATTTCAATCCACTGGAAATTTGACGATAGTGGCGCTATCTATTGGGGAAACGACGGAAGCGGTGTGAAGCACCAATGCTTTCTCCCTAGCCCTACCTCGCGGCGCGATCATGCACTATTTTCCCGACAACCTTTTTTCCGGAGCCCCCGTATGCATGCATGATCTATTTTTTTATTCATGATCTATGGTAAAAGGAAATAATTTATTTAATTTCTACTTGTGTTTTAATCATTGTCTTTCATACTAGACTTGGGCGGACTACTTTGTATTCCTTCGTCTGTCTAAACCGTTATACAAATAATTCGATCATGCATCTGAACCGCTGACGTGAAGTGCGTGAATTTCCAACATTAAGTTTATATGTTTCGGGGTTTCAACCAACTATTTGGAAATCTGGTCTACTCACAAAGGCGCTGAATGGATAGTGCACGAAATATATTAGTAGAGTTTGTTTGCACCTTAGCCTCCAGGCCCGGACCACGCGTTATGTTCCAATTTCGGTCGAGAAACTCGATTCGCTGCTTCGGATTATTGACTGTCTCAAGAGTTTGCATCTCCGCCATCGGCCTTCGGACCAGAAGGTGCTCCTACAATAAAATCGGCGCGTGGATTTGAACAAGGCACTTATTCAATATGTTGATCGATTTTAGGGAAACTAGACGGGCTATAAGGTCACACAAAAAGGTATGTAGAATAATGTCCCATTTTTTTTAGATAAAAACAAAAATTTTCATTCTATTAAGAAGAATCTATAAAACGTTTACTTCCTGTAAGAATTGTACATCTGTATATTTAAAAACATTCCTGCTATTTATTCACTCACTTCCTAAAGAGAATACTTAAGCGATTTTGATGATTCTTTTTGTATTTAAAAGATAATTTTAAGTCCTAAGTCACTGTGAACCTAAATATTTTGTTTACACTTTTAGTTTGGTTACGTTCCGAGTTTTAAAATCGCATCACTATGCTACAACTAAATTAATGGGAAATAATTGGTTCTAAACAGCTGATAACCTAATTGAGTTTCAAATAAATAACTTATTTACTTTACTCAACTGTCAACAGATGATTTTATTGTTGATGTGTTTCAGGTCGGATTTGTTGCTGTTTATTTTGGTGTGTAATTGAACTATGAAGTTTTGTTTAGGCTTTTTATTTTTGTCATCCCTGATAATAAATGAAGTAATATTGTTAAGTTACGTGGAGATGATAATCGTCTGTTCAAAGCTACATCGTGGTTGTGATTACAATACCGTAGATAAACGCCATGAAATTAGTTTTGTTTAGTTGTAATACTTTTTACCTTTATACACTAATAAAATTCTGGAACAGCTTGGAAAGCTGTCCTTGTTTTAACACGGGCCAAGCCGTGTACGACAGCTGGTGCTGCTTGGTAATATAAACAGTTATTTAATAATATTATAACATTCCAACATTAACTAGGTAATATTGATAGGTATAACGGGTCGGAATAGCATAAATATAGTAAATTAAATATCCTGAGTTATTATGTCACAAGTTGGATTCTCTTTTAATTTATAATGGCTCGCAATTAGATTGCACGGAAGCGAGACTCGCCGGAGTGATAAACTTCAACGGGTCGAGTTTTGATAACAATTTGTTACTCTGAGCATGCGTACTACGATACAAGTAATTAATAATTCACCGGAACACCATTATCTCTGAAACCATACATCCCCAACTCTGCACGCTGGTTTTTAAACTTTCCTGAATCGGTGAACTATGTAGCTTTACTGGTGTTGGGTTGACGTGGGGCGGTTCGAAAATGTATGAGTTAAAGTTTATAAAGGGACGATTCTTTTTGTGGGTTTTAAAAATATGAGTTAAAGTTTAAAAAGGGACGATTCTTTTTGTGGGTTTTAAAAATATGAGTTAAAGTTGAAAAAGGGACGATTCTTTTTTTGGTTTGAATATAATTATAAAATTAATATAATTACCTAATTTATTTCCTTCTTGTGACTTTGTTCGTCTTAATTTTAAGACGCGTTTCGGGCCCGAGGTCCCATCTTCAGTTTATTCTTACTCCGTCTTTTTTCTGGTTTTAAAAAGTGAGGCTAATACTCGATTAATTATTTTGTAGTATTTTCTAAAACCGTTGCTTTGTGAGCTTATGTCAATACAAAATTAGTGAACCACTTCTCTTTAATTTTGTTTTATGGAATTGTATGGTGTAATGTTGATATTTTCCCATTAATGAGAACACACTACATTATTTACTAAAATAGATTCGATAATTATCTATTCCATGTAAGTAAAAGCAAAAAAATTAAAATGCTCTTTTTTGAAGCGGCTCTAAGTTGATTAATGGCAAACATAGGCCATCCAATGACAGGAACACGACTTCTGTTACTGAAGGTCCAGCACGCAGTTCTTCTGTATAGATGTGAAATCTGGGCAGAAGCGCTGAAGAAACAATCTTATCGCAATAAGATGACAGCTGTGCAAAGGAGAGCGGCACTTAGGGTGACTTGTGTCTATAGGACAGTGCTGTGCTGGTTATTGCAAGTATCCCCACTATCGACCTGATGGCAATGGAGAGGAGGATTATATTCTAGAGAAGGGAAGAAGCCAAGATTAAGGAGGAAGCTAAAGACTCTGGCAGGAAAGAGACCAGTGGGAGATGGACTGCTGGCCTAATTAACAACATTTCCAAATGGATAAACCGACCACATGGGGAGGTGAATTTTTATATGACCCAGCTGCTGACTGGCCATGGGTGCTTCCAGGCGTACCTGGCAAAAATTGTGTGCCCATATGGCGATTCCGTGTTAGACGATGTTGAGCGCACTTTTTTCTTCTATATCAGATGGGTGGAATAAAGACGGGACATCGAGGAAAAGATTGGATTGCTTACACCGGCCGATTTGTAGCAAAGTTGCTAATAAGTGAGGACTCTTTTAACCAAGTTCTGCAGTATGCTGAACTCATTCTATGGCAAAAGATTACAGAAGCCAGGCTACAAAACTGTCTCCAGGCAGTAAGGTAACGAAGAAGCCTGTTATGGTCATTGAAGGCAACACTCTGCTAATAGCGGTCCCAGAGTGGACGTACTGCCTGTATAGGAAATGGAGGTTAGGGTTTAGTGTTTATACGTTATGAACCGGGAATTCTACACATCAGGGGACATGTGCTCTCTGATGGTGCCTAATGCATTCCCCCTCCATTCGGGAAAAATTTATTTAGAAATATTTATTAAAACATTTTCTTCTAGTTAAAAAAAATAATAATGCAATTATCTTTAAAACTGTTTGAGATATTGATACGTAGTTTTCAGCTTTGATTGTTCACCTAGTAGAATTGAATAATCGTATGAACATTTTTAATAAAAAAAAAATTAGGTTGGAGTCAATATGACGAATCAAATGTACTAACTTACAGTAAAATAGCATTTTGTAACAAGAAAGATAATTTTTTTTAATATTAAGGGTCTGCTGTAGTAGCGGTCATCTTGGATTTTTATCCCATAAGAGCAATGTTAAATTTCAAACCATTTATTTCGTTTATTTTTTATTATAAAATTGTTTGCAATGTTTCATTTTAAGCACAGTTACAGTACGCATCCATGTTGCAATTTAGTTTTTTTAAATGCTTGTGATTTGTTATGTAATTGACATTTTGTAAGTACAAAGTTTGAATTTTTTTCCTAACACAATAAAAAATTAATAATGAAAAATAATTTCCAAGCCGGATCCGAAATTGTATAAAGAATATTCAGTTTTTTTCAACACACAATTACAAAATGTAGACTTATAAAATGGTTTGAAATGAGGCCATGTCAAAGCGTTCAGCTGCAAGAAATTGCACTGTTTAGATAGGAATATAGGGAGAAGCGCTTTCGTTTCCGGTTGCTTTCTCGTTTACTGGAGCAGACCCTTAAGCAGTTTATTTACTTTTTAAGCACCCTATATATTATATCGTTGCACTGTGCTCCGTGCTCTGCACACCGTGCTATAAGAGTATTGTGTGATCCAACCTATTTCAGGTGATTGTGACTATACAAGTTATACGGCTTAACGCTTTTCTATACACTGGGAAAACCTAGTATACAGTATGATTTTAATAAAATTTCCGAGCACAGTTAGTGGCCATGTGGTGTCGCAAGGGAAAGCGGGGTGGAATTAAAATGCTGGACTGAAAATATAAGTTCCAACGTCTACTAAAGAACCATTCCCCTATTCTAAACACCATCAACCACTCAGAGGAGGAAATGATAGTGTGAGTGCACGAGCCGACATTTGTAGGTTGAATAGTAGCACCACAAAGGGTTTGAATACCAAGCCGCGAGATCGTTGAATCATTAGTTCGTAATCTCGTGTTTAGGATTCTATTTATAAATTAATAACCATGGAAATAACTTTCGATTATAAGGATTTATATTTTGTACGTGTAGCCTCAAACTATAGAAATTATTGTTTGAAAACTAACAAACTACAATTAAAACAATCGATTTTTAAGTAATTAAACTTTTCTTAAAAAAAGTTGCTATTGTTTTTTTTCTTTCAATTATGATGTATAATTCAAAAGCACAAAGTCTTTAAGAACAATTTACAACATTTAGGTTAAAAAACTGCTCCAGAAACACGTTAGTAAGAATTGTATGTTTTCGCTGTTTTACAACAGGTGATGAAGACCATTAAAAAAATCTGGAAATTGGTTGACCGTGCAGGCCAACCCTAGAACTTCCCGCTTAGTTTGAATTTTAAACGCTTAAAATGAGTTTTTTTGTTAAAATACCAAAAAAACGAAAATTTGTGAATTTTTAAACAACGATAACTTTTGAATG